>SMDT01000856.1:0-130453 GCA_005392925.1 Aquilaria sinensis | reverse complement strand
TGTTCTGATGGCCTAACAAAACATTGCATAGCTCCTGGGAAATTGACACACATTAAATATTGTCACTGTATTTAAGTTTTCAGAATGGTAACATTAGGGACTTCACTGGGGGAGATTTCAGCTGAGGAAACCTAAGAGAGGAGAAGAAGGAAGGGCAAAGAGGTTCCTGCCAAGGAACTTGACGTCGCTGATTATGATGAAGAAGATGCCAAACTTGCACTAGGTTTGTCTATTAGCCATTCATCTATGAACTTCAGATTTTGCGGCATTTTAGACTTTGTAGATGAATGGCTAAGAGATAATGTAATAAAGGAACTTCGGTGTGATTTTGAAGAGGACATGAACCAGACGTTGTAGATGATGGATCATGAGCGGAAGAGGGCAATTTGGGAGTCAAAGATGCCAAAGGACAAGGTCCCGAGGGAACCCTTCTAGACCTTCACTGAGGACATGGACTTATTCTTTAAGGATTGCCAGAAGATGGTTCCTTAGATGGCAAGTGGCATCATGACCAACACCATTATCCAGACTTTGTCCGCAGAATGTGTTGGGTTTCGGGAGCCAAACAGTGCAGCGGAATTTAACCGAAACCCTCCAGATCCAAGTGAAACGGGGTAAATCAGGTGTTGTGAGTAAATTTTCATACCTAATTTTCGGTTGAGATCTCTCACTCAACTGTAGAGTCGAATCACAAAACCTGAACAGTTGACGTGTTCAAGCTCTCTATGGTATCCACACGAGCCTCTCGGGATCACCACGCTTCCACCACGTCCCGGCAGATGCGTTTCTCTTGCGCTTGTAGTGCTAGCTTGCGTCCTCCAAGGAATTGCAAGAGAAGAGTGCGACTGTCCTTTTTGGGAGGCTAGGGCAAGGAGACCTACGAATTTTCTCACTTAAAGTTGTATTTATAGTGAGACTCAACTTCCAGGCCTAATGGGTTTCAAAGCCCTAATCCAATTAGGATTTAATTTCGGGCTTAATAATGGCTCAACTCTTGGGCCCATTATTAATATGAAATTAAAGTGAAACCATAACCCAAATAATTAGCCCATGCACTCTAATGATCCAAATTGCTCTATGTGTGCGACCCAATAGGCTCTTATCACGTTGGCAATGATCATAAATCACATTTATGATCATAAGCAATGAGTGGTGTCTAGCAACACATCATTGCTACCCAAGTGACAAGATTGTCGATGATTCGACTATACCTTTATGATCATCACCGATATATGCCATTGTCCCTTTGTCCAAGATATCAAGACTAAGCACGAGACATGGAATGTGTCACTCTCGTATAGCCCAATCTTTGGTTTCTTGATTACCGAATAGACTAACTTAAACTGATGACATTGATATCGCATATCAACTCATCCGAGCATGGCCATGCATTTTCTAATTCTCACTCTATCAAGGGGCCCGAAGATATCGCTCCCGTTACATAGGAGGGACAAATCCCATCTTGATCATACAAATCCCTCTGCATGATATGTGACATACCCAATGACCTCCTTCAAGTTCACTCAGTTACGAGCAACAAAAGAAAGTATCAAAGTATGTGACTCACATGTAGGGAACCTTGATGATCTTAGGTCGAAGGACTACATATACCCTGATCACTATGGAAATCACTTATGACACTCGTATAACGATCCATGTAGTGTTCTCATGGTGGGTCGGTCCAGTACACAAGTTCTCCAACTTGTACCCATATGTAGACTACATATCTCATATTAGTCTCCACATATGCTAGCCGTTATGTATTATTGCAACCCGCTCCACAATAATACTAGACCAGGGACTTTTAAGAATATCATTATTCTAGGGTTACAATTATGTTTGTTAAGTTACGCAGGAACAAAACAACAAACATAATTGCTGGAGTAATGCCTTAATAAAATATCATGACTCAATGTGCAAAAATACAATCATCTCATGATTGGCTTTTGGGCACAACACTAACAGAATGCCTTAATGAGGAGGTCCTTGCAGCTCGGATGACTGAGCATGTTGCCCAGTTAATCTTTCGTACTTGCAAAAATTTTGTTTTATCAAAATCTTCAAGTTGCTGTAGCTTATATTGTTAGTGTTGTGCCCAAAAGCCAATCATGAGATGATTGTATTTTTACACATTAAGGCAATAATGTAGCAATTATGTTTGTTGTTTTGTTTCTGCGTAATGTAATAAACATAATTGTAACCCTAGAATAATGATATTCTCAAATGTCCCTAGTCTAGTATTATTGTGGAGCGGGTTACAATAATACATAACGACTAGCATATGTGGAGACTAATATGAGATATGTAGTCTGCATATGAGTACGAGTTGGAGAACTTGTTATTGGACCGACCCACCATGAGAACGCTACATGGATCGTTATATGAGTGTCATAAGTGATTCTCACAGTGATCATGATATATATAGTTCTTTGGCCTAAGGTCATCAAGGTCCCCTACATGTGAGTCACATACTTTGATACTTCCCTTTGTTGCTCATAACTGAGTGAACATGAAGGAGGTCATTGGGTATGTCACATATCATGCGGAGGGATTTATATGATCAAGATGGGATTTGTCCCTCCTATGTAACGGGTGTGATATCTTCAGGCCCCTTGATAGAGTGAGACGTAGAAAATGTATGGCCATACTTGGATGAGTTGATATACAATATCAATGTCATCAGTTTAGTTTAGTCTACTCGGTAATCAACAAACCAAAGATTGGGCTATATGAGAGTGACACATTCCATGTCTCATGCATCTTCTTGATATCTTGGACAAAGGGACAATGGCATATATGGGTAATGATCATAAAGGTTTAGTCGAATGACAAACAATCTTGTCACTTGGGTAGCAAATGATGTGTTGCTAGACACCACTCATTGCTTATGATCATAAATGTGATTTATGATCATTGCCAACGTGGTAAAAGCCTATTGGGTCGCACATATGGAGCTATTTGGATTATTAGAGTGCATGGGATAGTTATTTGGGTTATGGTTTCATAATAATTTTGTGTTCATAATAGGGCCAAAATTTGAGCCATTATTAAGCCCGAAATTAAAGCCTAATTACATTAGGGTTTTGAAACCCATTAGGCCTAGAAGTTGAGTCTCACTATAAATACAACTTTTAGTGAGAAATTCATAGCTTTTTGTCCTATCTTCCCAAAGATGATAGTCGCACTCTTCTCATGCAATTCCTTGGAGGACACAAGCTAGCACTGCTAGCGCAAGAGAAACACATCTGCCGGGACATGGTGGAAGCGTGGTGATCCCGAGAAGTTCATGTGGATACCATAGAGGGCTTGAACACGCCAATTGTTCAGGTTTTTGTGATTCTACTCTACAGTTGGGTGAAATATCTCAACCAAAATTAGGTATAAAAATTTTTGAACACCCGGTTTACCCCATTTCACTTGGATCCTGGAGGGTTTCGGTTAAATTTAAATTCTACTACACTTGTTTGGCTCCCAAAACCCTACACATATAAGGTGTTTTCTACTTGTAGCTACTAGCATTTGGAGGCTACTTTTAGGCTTAGGCAGCGAAACAGTCTTCCATCCGAGGTTAGTCAGATGAGAACATGGCCAAGACCAAGGAATTGTTTATGAGCTCGGCCATGAAATACAGTGAGCTCAATAAGATCGCGAAGGAAGACCTTGCCAAGCTTTGCCAAGAAATGCTGGAAGGCTAGAGGAGGCTCCTTGATGAGCACTCCCTAAAAAAATCTGACCTCAGGGTGAGGGTGGTTGAGCTAACTTCGGAGGGGGAGGCCCTTCGAATGCAAAAAGAAGACGTAGTAGCAGGCCTCACTAAGTTGCTGGAGAGAAATGCAGAATTCCTCGCTAAGATTGAGTGACTGAAGAAGGAGAGGAAGAAGAAGAATAAGAAGTTGGAGATCGAGGTTGAGCTGTTGAAGAAGGGGCTGGAGGACCTGAAGGCTGAAAAAGTGAAGTCAGATAAGGCAACCAAGTCCTCATTTCGAGATGGCTTCTGCCTTGCCCGCCATCAAGTCCTTTCCTAGTACCCGGACCTCGATATCTCCTTTTTAAAGGGCCTTGACATCCTCGAAGGTTCGTCTTTGCCCTTGTCGAAGATTGAGTACCTCAACGTCCCTGCCCCTCCACCTTTGGCAGTTGATGATGAAGATGATGATGGCACCGAAGATGAGGACGTCGGGGAGGTAGATGAAGAGGGTGCTAATGCTAAGGAGCTTGATGATGGGCCTAATAAGGAATAGGTGTGACGGCTCTCCTAGTTGATGAAGAGTTCTAATCAAGTAAGTGTTTATTTTACTTTGTTTAAGTGTTTTTATTAAATTAAGTACCTCAAGTTAGCACCTTGTTAAGCAAGAAAGGTAAGCTTAATTAAGTAAGTGAGTTCCCAAATGTGATTTGGCATAGTTAAATCAAGACCATTAGTTACCCTAGCTATTAGAACCATCTTTGAAGGTTTTGAGTAATTGTGGCACTAAGTGTTCATTTAAGCCATTTAGAATTTAAGTGGCTTAAGTGTCCAAGAAAATCAAGTGTGAGAAGCTTTTAGTATTTTTTAGAGCAAGGGAAAGTTGGTTTTGAGTGAGAGTTGGTGACCCATTTAAAACAATTGAGAACTTGTGGAGCAAGCAAGGAAGAAGTTTGCCTTGTAGGGGGGAGTTAGTATAAGTTGGGTTAAATTGACTTCCTATCTTCCTCAAGCCATTTGCATCCTTCACCATTTTCGTAGCTCCACTTTCTTCACCAAATTAACTGCCCAAAACTTCCTTTTTCTGCATTTCTCCATCAAATTGAGGAGGCCCAAGGTGTTGGTAGGAAGCCTCAAGGTTCTTGGTTGGTGTTCTAGCTTCAATTAGCTCTTGGAGGCTTGTTTGGACTCAAAATTCGTGGGTAAGCTTCTTGGGTTCATATTAGGTTGGTTCTAAGTTGTTTCCATAGCTAGAAATGGTCTTGGTTTGAAGTATTTGGTGCCATATTACATTGGTTTTAGGTGTGGAACTCAAAGGGAGCTTGATTGAGCTAAGGTGGCTTGTGTCCCAATTCTTGCTTTGTAGCTAAATTGAGGTAAGGGTTCAAGTTAATTAAGCTCAAATAATGCATAGAAATGTAGTCTTTTGTGTGGGAATGAGTTAGAAACAAGACCCAAGTGATTTGAGTTTGGGATGAGAAAGTTTGAGCAGTTTTCGTGCAAGGTCGCACGCTGTCGCGCAATGCTGGAAGGCGTTGGCGACGCGTCGCCAGTGTCGACGCGAGTTGGCGAGTTGACGCGTCGCTGAGAAATGCAAAAATTCTCCGAACACTGATGCCTTTGGCGACGCGTCGCCAACGGCGCCGCCAAGGCATTTTGCCCCCAAGCTCCGGGCATCCTAAGAGTGTCTCAAACTCTCGGTTTTCATCCCTAGGCTAACTTAAGACGTTCCATAGCCTCGGTTGGGTCTAGAACTCGTTCCTAAGTCGGGAATTATGCATTATTTAAGTGGTAGTTAAGTTGTGTGGTTAAGAAAGAGTATGAATTGGTGGCTAAGAAAATCAAAGTGCTTAAGCTTCTAAATGAGCACTAAGAGGATTAAGTGGGTTTTTAGACTCTTTGTTGGCCGAGTAGAACGTCATTTACCTATGGTCAATGAAGAGAAAAACCTAAGTCGATCCCGACCGAACCATTTGGTTTGGTAAGTAAGCCACAACGAATGCTCTAAGTTAAACCTTAAGGGTTTGGCTAGTTAAACTACATAGGATGGCTACCTTGCGCAATAAGTTAAGGGTAAAGGCGGGTAAGTTTGAGAGGGGTGACGACCTACTCTAGAACCCGTGGGTGGGACTTAAGGGAGGTAAAGTACCCGGGATACGAGGGCCAGTATCTCAAGTACCTCCGCCGTTTGAGCTCACGGCAAGTTTATGGCACCTAGAGTGCAGAAAGTCCCAAGTGCAAGTGTTATGTACATTTCATATCATACATTCATGCATTGCATATCTTATACATGTTTGTTGATTGTTCGAGTTGCTTGTTGGTTGATTCACTTGTTTGGTTGCTTGTTTGCCATGGTTGCATCTTGGTTGCTGCTATCTTCTTGCAGGTACTCAAGGGACCCTTACTGAGTACTTTCAAGTACTCACTCCCTTAAGTTTATTGTGCAGGTTCTAACTCCGGGCCTAGTCACTAGTTGATAGTTGAGGCCTAAGCTTTCTCTTTTGCAGGTACTTTTCTTTGAGAATCCTTGTGATTCTAGGTTACTTGTGGTTTAAGCAATGTGCTAACTAAGTTGTGCCTTTACAGTGTAGAGGCTAAGAGTGCACAAGAACTAAGGAAGGGCTTGCACTTGGAGCTTGGATAGCTCAAGGTGGGGCTCAAGTAGATGATCTTAGTTAGTTAGTTTTTGTCTCTTGTACATAGTACCTTGTGTACTAAGAAAGTTGCCTCTAATAGGACACATTGTGATGTAAATCCATCTTGTTACTTTTGGGTGCATGCTAGAAGTGTATTGTATGCACAAACTATTACTTGTAGTCGAAGTAACTAGTATTTCACTGTCTTGGCACGTTTTAAGTATGTTTTATTAGAAATGCTCGAGCAACGTTTTCAACAAATGATCTATTTATTCGTTTGCATTGCCAGGACAAAAGCATGCATATCTTAAACTGAGTAGGCTAAGAAACTAGTTGCATATAAATTGTTTTAATTTATATCGACGAGTAATAGTTAGCCAATAGTAACTTAGTGGGATTCATAGTCCCTAAGGGCCTACAAGATTATGGGGCACTGGGGCCCCGTTCCGCGACAGTTTTTGGTATCAGAGCGGGTCAATGTTCCTAGTAGAGGCAATAAGTGAACTAAGATCTAAGTGTTCTTGTGCTAAGTGCGGTTAGTACTGCTTATAAGTTGCTCTGGGTGCGGTCTTCTGGCTGTGGTTGCAGGTATTATGGTGAACACTCGGGCAGGTACTGCTACTGAGGTTCAGGGTTCTGGTGCAGGAACTAGTGACCCCAGTGGGGCAGACATGAGGGAAGTGGTTTCCCTGTTGAGGAGACTTAATGAGTCAATGGACCGGATGCTACATGGCATGGCTATTCTACTTTAGGAGCGTGCTCAACCTCCAGTTCAGGGGGAGACCTTGGAGGACCCTAATGGGGTAAGGGCCGAAGTGCACCAAGGCCCAGCGATGCACCAAGGTCAGGGGAGAAATCCCCCGCCCCAAGGGCAAGTGCAAGGTTAAGAGCAAGTAAATGAGCGTGTTCAAGTGGACTCTGAAGAGGATAGTGAGGAAGAAGATGAGGAGGACATCCATCCACGGAGGAGAAGAAGGAGACCTGTTATTCCAGACCATATGGGACTTGCTTCCTTATGCCGAGATATCAATACTCCAAAGTTCAATGGCATAGGAGATCCCGACATGGCTGAGGGATGGTTGTATCAGATTAATGAAATCTTCAAGAACATGAAGTTTGATGATAAAGCCAAGATGGATTTGGTGCCTTTCTTCTTAGAAGGCAAGGCTTCCTTATGGTGGAAAGATGTCATGGAGAGGCTTGACTCTTATAATGAAGGTAGGCCCGGGCAAAGACCTAAAGAGCTTGATTGGATCGAATTTGAGAAGGAATTTCGGAATGAATTCAACAGTGAGGCGGCCCAAGATCAAAAGCGGATTGAATTTGATGAGTTGATACAGGGAAGGTTGACGGTCCATGAGTATGAAAGGAAGTTTAGTTCTCTTTTTCGGTATGTACCTCATTTGGCCGGGAAAGATGAACTAAAGGCAAAGAAGTTCATTCGTGGACTTAAGGTGGAATTAAGGAGTTTCTTGACGATGATTGGAGTTCGGACTTATCATGAGGCTGTCCAAAAGGCCTTAGTATTGGAAAGGGAACTAATGGAGGCAAAACCTAAGGATAAGGCCATTGAGCCGAGGGTACCGGTGCACTCAAGGTTGACGGACAAAAGGCCTATTATGGGAGGAGACCAAGGACCCTCCAAGAAAATCAAGAAGGTTGGGAAGGGCCGTTGTCCTAAGTGTCAAAGATTTCATGGTAACAAACCTTGCACCCTTGGAACCGATCTTTGTAATTACTGCCGTCAGCCTGGACATTGGGCTAAGGAGTGCCCAAGGCTTAGGCAATATCAAGGTCGAGGAAGACCGGGAGCCTCAGGAGCTGGTAATGCTTTTGTCAGAGCCCCTGTGCCACCACGAGTTTTTGCTTTGACGGGCCAAGCACCCAGGGAGCCTACAGCTGTGCAAGGTAACTTTAATGTTCAGGATAGTAGTGTTAGAATTCTGTTTGATACTGGTGCTACTATTTCTGTCATTTCCTTGAGCATGGTTGTTAAGTTTGGTTTGCAAAGAACTTTGTTGGATGAGATGAGGCTCATTAAGTCGGTTGGGAGGAATATTGTTTTTACCAATGAGTTGGTCATAGGGTATCCTTTGGAATTAGGAGGTCGTAAGTTTTTGAGTGACCTTTGGGTCTTGACTTCGATTCCTTATGATGTTGTTCTTGGGATGGATTGGTTAAGTAGGTATAAGGCCCATATCGACTGTGCAGGTTATAAGGTCACCCTTGAGGATACCTCAGGGGTAAGTGTGACTTGCACGGGTGGTTTGGCAAGTAGTGCTAAGAGTTTGCACCTCAAGTTAATGGAGTCCATTCCCATTTCGAGTGAGGTGGTGACTTACTCGTTGAATAGGGTGGCAGTCGAGGAGCAACTCAAGGAAATTCAAGTAGCCAATCTATTTCCAGAAGTTTTTCTTGTAGACCTCCCAGGATTACCCCCAAGAAGGGAGATTGAATTCTCCATACACTTACAGCCTGGGGCAGAACCAATTTCTATACCCCCTTATAGAATGTCAGCACCTGAAATGGATGAACTGAAAAAGTAATTAGAAGAATTGCTTGAGAAGGGCTTTATAAGGCCAAGTGTTTCCCCGTGGGGTGCTCAAGTGTTGTTTGTAAAGAAAAAGGATGGAACCTTAAGGTTGTGCATAGATTATAGAAAACTGAATGCAGTGACTGTAAAAAACAAGTACCCATTGCCCAGAATTGATGACCTATTTGATAAATTAAGAGGGGCGAAAGTCTTTTCCAAAATAGACCTAAGGTCTGGATATTTCTAGATAAGAGTAAGGGAGGAAGATATCCCAAAGACTGCATTCAGGACTAGGTATGGGCATTATGAGTGTACGGTTATGCCGTTTGGAGTGACTAATGCTCCAGCAGTTTTCATGGATACCATGAATTGGATTTTTAGGCCCTACCTAGATCAGTTTGTTGAGGTGTTTATTGATGATATTTTGGTGTATTCCTAGACTCCCCACGAGCATGAAAAGCATTTAAAGATAGCTTTGCAAGTGCTCAAGAATAATCAATTTTATGCAAAACTATCTAAGTGCCAATTTTGGGCAAGTGAAATTCCTTTCCTTGGACATATTATAAATGCTCAGGGATTAAGTGTGGACCTAGAAAAGGTAAAGGCTGTGGTGGAGTGGAAACGCCCAACAACTATAACTGAAGTTAGAAGTTTCTTGGGGTTGGCGGGCTATTACCGAAGGTTTATTGAGAAATTCTCTATAATAGCTTCGTCATTGACTGCCTTGACAAAGAAGGCACAAAAGTTCATTTGGACTCCTAAGTGTGAGGAAAGTTTTCAGGAGCTTAAGAAGAGGTTAATTTCTGCTCCCATCTTAATCCTACCAGATCCGCATGAGACTTTTGTGGTATACACCGATGCATCTGGGACAGGATTAGGATGTGTGTTGATGCAGGATAAGCAAGTGATTGCATATGGGTCTAGGCAGTTAAGGCCTAACGAGTTGAATTACCCAGTGCATGATCTTGAGTTAGCAGCAGTTGTGTTTGCTTTAAAGCTCTGGAGACATTACCTTATGGGAAGATCCTTTAAGATCTTTACGGACCATAAAAGTTTGAAGTATTTATTTACCCAAAAGGATCTTAACATGAGGCAAAGAAGATGGATCGAGTATATCAAGGATTATGATTGCTCGATAGATTATTGTTCTGGTAAGGGCAATGTGGTTGCTGATGCCTTGAGCCGTAAGTATTCTGGAGTTATTCTCTCCAAGGATCAAGTAGTACATACCTTAAAAGATCCTGTTATGGAACATTTCACAGTTTTATATGAAATATGGAGAGGTTGGGAAATGGCTCAAGTCATGGTCCTTGAAATTCAGTCAGCATGGCTGGCTAGGGTTAAGCAAGCTCAAGAGAATGACCCAAATTTGAAAAAAGTTTCTGGGGAGGAAAGGTATGGTACTGTGCTGAAGGAATTTCAGTACAAGGATGGGTTACTTTATTATGGTGACCGGCTATATGTGCCAGTTGAATTATGGCAACAGGTGTTGCAAGAAGCACACATAAGTAAGCTTCGCATTCACCCTGGTGTGAATAAGATGTACCATGACCTTAGGACCCATTTCTGGTGGCCAAAGTTTAAGAGAAACATATATGAATATGTGTCTAAGTGCCTCACCTGTCAGATGGTGAAGGCAGAGCACCAAAGGCCATCAGGAATGTTGCAAAGTTTACCCTTCCCAGAAAGAAAGTGGGCATCCATCACCATGGACTTTTGTGTTGGGTTGCCAAACACAAGAAGTCAGCATGATTCAATTTGGGTGGTGGTGGATAGGTTGACAAAATCTGCACACTTTATCCCCATCAAAATTACTTATACCATGGAGAAGTTAGCCCAGTTGTATATCCGGGAAGTGGTAAGACTTCATGGAATCCCCGATCAGATTGTATCTGATAGAGATCCCTGTTTTGTCTCGAGGTTTTGGAATGCCTTTCAAAAGGCTATGGGTTCCGCTGTGAACCTAAGTACTGCATATCACCCTCAAACTGACGGGCAAACTGAGCGGGTGATCCAAACCTTGGAGGATATGTTGCGAAGTTGTGTAATAGATTTTAAAGGGGATTGGGACCAGCATCTGCCTTTGATTGAATTTGCTTATAATAATAGCTATCAAGAAGCTATTAAGATGGCGCCCTACGAAGCTTTGTATGGGCGTAAGTGTGTGACCCCTCATTGTTGGGCAGATAAAGCTGATGAAATAATTGTTGGTCCAGAAATCATTGCCGAGACCACGGCAAAGATTAAGTTAATCCAAGCAAGGATCAAAGCTGCCTCGGACCGGCAAGCTAAGTATGCCAATGTGCGAAGGAAAGACTTAGAGTTTGAGGTAGGAGACAAAGTACTCCTTAAAGTTTCTCCGATGAAAGGTGTGGCTAGGTTTGGCCAAAGGGGTAAGTTGGCACCAAGGTATATTGGTCCTTTTGAAATCCTTGAAAGGGTGGGAAAAGTGGCTTATCGGTTGGCTTTACCACCAAGTTTGACCCATGTTCATAATGTATTTCATGTGAGTTCCTTAAGCAAATGCATTGTGAATCCTGGGCAAGTGTTAACCCCACCCATCATTCCTTTCAGAGAGGACCTAAGTTATGAAGAACGGCCCGTCAAGTTTCTTGACCGCCAAGTCCGGAAACTAAGAACAAAGCGGATCCCAATGGTCAAGGTACTATGGTCTAACCATGGGGAGGAAGAGGCCACTTGGGAGACCGAGCAGGATATGCTAAAGCAATATCCAAGTGAATTCGCCCATTTAAGTCAGAATTTGGCGGACCAAATTTCTGAATGAGGGGAGGATGTGATGACTCTTCTAGTTGAAGAAGAGTTCTAATCAAGTAAGTATTTATTTTACTTTGTTTAAGTGTTTTTATTAAATTAAGTACCTCAAGTTAGCACCTTGTTAAGCAAGAAAGGTAAGCTTAATTAAGTAAGTGAGTTCCTAAGTGTGGTTTGGCATTTGGCATAGTTAAATCAAGACCATTAGTTATCCTAGCTATTAGAACCATCTTTGAAGGTTTTGAGTAATTGTGGCACTAAGTGTTCATTTAAGCCATTTAGATCTTAAGTGGCTTAAGTGTCCAAGAAAATCAAGTGTGAGAAGCTTTTAGTATCCTTTAGAACAAAGGAAAGTTGGTTTTGAGTGAGAGTTGGTGACCAAATTAAAACAAATGAGAACTTGTGGGTCAAGAGCAAGAGAAGAAGTTTGCCTTGTGGGGGGAGTTAGTATAAGTTGGGTTAAGTTGACTTCCCTTCCTCAAGCCATTTGTTTCCTTCACCATTTTCGTAGCTCCACTTTCTTCACCAAAATAACTGCCCAAAGCTTCCTTTTTCTGCAATTCTCCATCAATTTGTGAAGGCCCAAGGTGTTGGTAGGAAGCCTCAAGCTTCTTTGTTGGTGTTCTAGCTTTAATTAGCTCTTGGAGGCTTGTTTGGACTCAAAATTCGTGGGTAAGCTTCTTGGGTTCTTATGGGTTGGTTCTAAGTTGTTTCCATAGCTAGAAATGGTCTTGGTTTGAAGTATTTGGTGCCATATCACATTGGTTTTAGGTGTGGAACTCAAAGGGAGCTTGGTTGAGCTAAGGTGGCTTGTGTTCCAATTCTTGCTTTGTAGCTAAATTGAGGTAAGGGTTCAAGTTAATTAAGCTCAAATAATGCATAGAAATGTAGTGTTTTGTGTGGGAATGAGTTAGAAACAAGACCCAAGTGATTTGAGTTTGGGATGAGAAAGTTTGAGCAGTTTTCGTGCAAGGTCGCACGCTGTCGCGCAATGCTGGAAAGCGTTGGCGACGCGTCGCCAGTGTCGACGCCATATTGGCGACGCGTCGCCGGTGGTGACGCGAGTTGGCGACGCGTCGCCGAGAAATGCAAAAGTTCTCCGAACACTGATGCCTTTGGCGACGCGTCGCCAACGGCGCCGCCAAGGCATTTTGCCCCCAAGCTCCGGGCATCCTAAGAGTGTCTCAAACTCTCGGTTTTCATCCCTAGGCTAAGTTAAGACATTCCGTAGCCTCGGTTGGGTCTAGAACTCGTTCCTAAGTTGGGAATTATGCATTATTTAAGTGGTAGTTAAGTTGTGTGGTTAAGAAAGAGTATGAATTGGTGGCTAAGAAAATCAAAGTGCTTAAGCTTCTAAATGAGCACTAAGGGGATTAAGTGGGTTTTTAGACTCTTTGTTGGCCGAGTAGAACGTCATTTACCTATGGTCAATGAAGAGAAAAACCTAAGTCGATCCCGACCGAACCATTTGGTTTGGTAAGTAAGCCACAACGAATGCTCTAAGTTAAACCTTAAGGGTTTGGCTAGTTAAACCACATAGGATGGCTACCTTGTGCAATAAGTTAAGGGTAAAGGCGGGTAAGTTTGAGAGGGGTGACGACCTACTCTAGAACCCGTAGGTGGGACTTAAGGGAGGTAAAGTACCCGGGATACGAGGGCCAGTATCTCAAGTACCTCCGCCGTTTGAGCTCACGGCAAGTTTTATGGCACCTAGAGTGCAGAAAGTCCCAAGTGCAAGTGTTATGTACATTTCATATCATACATTCATGCATTGCATATCTTATACATGTTTGTTGGTTGTTCGAGTTGCTTGTTGGTTGATTCACTTGTTTGGTTGCTTGTTTGCCATGGTTGCATCTTGGTTGCTGCTATCTTCTTGCAGGTACTCAAGGGACCCTTACTGAGTACTTTCAAGTACTCACTCCCTTAAGTTTATTGTGCAGGTTCTAACTCCGGGCCTAGTCACTAGTGGCTAGCTGAGGCCTAAGCTTTCTCTTTTGCAGGTACTTTTCTTTGAGAATCCTTGTGATTCTAGGTTACTTGTGGTTTAAGCAATGTGCTAACTAAGTTGTGCCTTTACAGTGTAGAGGCTAAGAGTGCACAAGAACTAAGGAAGGGCTTGCACTTGGAGCTTGGATAGCTCAAGGTGGGGCTCAAGTAGATGATCTTAGTTAGTTAGTTTTTGTCTCTTGTACATAGTACCTTGTGTACTAAGAAAGTTGCCTCTAATAGGACACATTGTGATGTAAAGCCATCTTGTTACTTTTGGGTGCATGCTAGAAGTGTATTGTATGCGCAAACTATTACTTGTAGTCGAAGTAACTAGTATTTCACTGTCTTGGCATGTTTTAAGTATGTTTTATTAGAAATGCTCGAGCAATGTTTTTAATCAATGATCTGTTTATTCGTTTACATTGCCAGGACAAAAGCATGCATATCTCTAAACTGAGTAGGCTAAGAAACTAGTTGCATATAAATTGCTTTAATTTATATTGACGAGTAATAGTTAGCCAATAGTAACTTAGTTGGATTCATAGTCCCTAAGGGCCTACAAGATGATGGGGCACTGGGGCCTCGTTCCGCGACAATAGGACGTAGTTTCTTCTTCCTTTTTTTTTTACCTTTCTTAATGGAACTTTATTTCCATAATTTTGGCTAAGTGCACGATGGGTAGGACCTCTGGTACTGTTTTAACCTTCGACATTTAACCATCTTCGGTGTTTAGCACCTTCGGTCACGTATTATCCTTAATAGATACTATTAAGGATTCACAACCTCAGTCTCTGCAAAGGCAATGCCCAGTTATCTTTGGTGAGTAATGGATACCACCCTAAGTGTTTAATAATAGGATCAACCATATTTGGTTAGCCATACTTAGGATTAACCATCTTCAGTTAACCTTCTTAAAAAAACTTGCTATATACAAAAATACTTAGGTACCTTCGGGATCAACTATGTTCAGTCGACCACCTTTAGTAAACTCGCACAATACTACTCATGCACTTTCGAAAGTAACCATATTTGGTTAACCTCCTTTGGTGTACTCTGAGAAATATTTCACCTGGAATTTTCTAAGTGTAGAAATTTTCAAAGACTTCGAATGCCATGTGTTTTTCAACTCTTCTCCTTTGGCAGTTCCAAGCTTATATACCCTTGGCCAAACTTCCTCAAGGACCAAATAAAGTCCTTCCCAATTCGGTTGAAGTACACCCTGAGATGATCTTCGAGGTTCCAATTTAGCCTTTCGGAGTACAAGATGTCCTTTCTAGATCCCTTTCGATTTGACATGCAAGTTGGTAGAAAATGGCTACCCTCTGCTGAAAAGCTTTTTTTCCGAGTTCGGCCATCTTTCTATATTCATCAATCATATCTAACCTGGCTCTTAAACCAAGGTTGTTCCTTTCTTCATCGAACACCTGTATTCTGATAGATGGTTGCTTGATTTCAATAAGGATAACGGCCTCTGTGCTGAAGATGAGAGAGAAAGGTGTCTCACTAGAAGCCCTCTTAAGTGTTGTTTGGAAACTCCACAGCACACTCAGAAGTTCTCTTGGCCATTTTCCCTTTGCTTCTTTCAACCTTTTCTTGAGACCATATTTTATTATCCTATTAGCCACTTCAACTTGTCCATTGCTCTAAGGATGGGCGACTAGGGCAAAGTGCAATTTTATTGCATGGTTGGTTGCAAATTCCTGTAATCCTTTATCAGTGAACTGGGAACCATTATCTACTACAATCACCTTCGATAGACCAAATCTGCTTGTGATGTTCTTCCAAATGAATTTTTGAACGTCTTTCACTAAAAGTGCTGCCAAAGGCTCTGCCTCGATCCACTTAGTGAAATAATGCACTGCAAATATGCAGAACTTCACTCCTCCTAGAGCTGTTGGAAGAGGCTCAATGAGGTCAATACCCCAAACAGGTAAAGGGCAAGAGTAGTTCACCGAAGTTATCACCTCTGAGGGTATTCTCTGGATGCATGCGTGTCTTTAGCACTTGTTGCATTCTTGATGAACTGCCTTGCATCTTTCCTTAATGTAGGCCAGAAATATCCTTGCTGAAGTATTACCCTAGCAAGGGCGTCAGTCCTGATGTGAGAGCCACAAGCCCCATCATGGACTTCTTCAAGGACTGTCTCGATGTCCTATTCAATGATGCACCTTTGTAATGGGTTTGCATACCCTTGTCTGTACAATTCTTCTCTGATTAGGAATTATCTACCCAAGTGCTTTTACACCTTCACCACCTCCAAAGGGTCTTCAGGTAATTCTGAAGTCATGAGATATTCTTTAATTGGATCCTTCCTATTACCACCTCACAAAAGTAGGAGAATTATAAGTGTGTTATAATGGCTAAAAATGATTATATTGTGTAATTTTCACCATAGTGATTGAAGTGTAAGGGGTAAAAGGCATGGTCAACACCTCCTTAAAAATTTTCCAAATTGGTAACTTGGTCCTCAAGAAAAGCCTTAAGGATTGCTTGTTTGTCAAGTAACCTGTGGACTTTTTTGTAAGATTTTGGAAATTTGGGTACTCAATTGCAAAAATTTCAAAAAAGAGATTTGGAGAGTTATGTGAAGGATATGAATGGTATGAAAGTGCTATTGGTGGACAAATTTGCTGATAGAAGACAAGTATGGACAATGGAAAACACAAAAAGGCTTGAAGGACTTAAGTGTCTTATTGTGTGCCTCTGGTTGTCCATGCTTATGACTTAAGTCAAATGGAAGTTTTGTGGGGTTATCCCATCATGGGGGAGGCAGTAAAGACTTGATAAATAGTAAAAAATGTTGGCTATATGTGTACCATTCAGTTTAAGATAAAGAAACCGTAATTAGTGAGAAGAAAAATGACATAAAGTAAGGTTAAGCTTGTTAAGTGTGCTTTGTGCCCTTAAGCTCATTTAAGGCTATTTAAGTGGCCAAATCACTTATCCCTCTCTCATTTTCATCATCGTCCAACCCAAGAACACAGACATACTTCCTCCATAGCCACCACACCTTCCAACTTGCAATTGATTGAAATTGAAGGCAAAAGGAAGCAATTGGAGGCAAACTAGAGCTATTGCTTGGATGCTTCAAGGATCAAGCTTGATTTCCTACCCACTATGGTAAGGGTTCTCTTGCTCTCATGGGTTGTTTTCTATATTTTCAAGAAACCATGGATCTAGGGCTGAGCTTGGAAGAGAGCTATGAGCTTGATGAACGAAGCTTAGTGAAGGGGGTGCACTTATTGAAGGTTTTGTGACCTGGTGTGTAGTGCACAATGATGGCAGTAAAGTGAGTGTTTCTAGAGGCCAAACTTAGGACTAATTACTTTTAAAAACCTCCTAATACCAAGCATTAGGTTGAGGAGGGCTGCCATAGTGATTTGGTTATGTTTATTATGTGTTTTATGGACTAATCTATGGTATATGTTGGTACTGCATTTCATGTGTTTGTTGTTTGTGTTTGGCTACTGCATTTGGTTGCTATATCTTGTATATATGCATTGTGGTTTTTGTGTTTTAGTGTCTTTGGATGTAGGTTTTGATGATGGTCACATTGCCTATTGAAACCAAGTGTTACCCTTACTAAGTTTCCCAATGAAACTTACTCCCCTCAATTCTGTCATTTCAGGTCTAGCAGAAAGATCATATTCAAACTGAAATTTGTGGTTTGATTTTTGATCTAAAATTTCAGGTACATGAACTCCTATATGTATAGTTGTGATCTGGAAATTTTGGTGATTTTATGAGCACATTTGATCTTTTAATGGTGGTACTTGTTGTGTTATGCAGCAGCTGTCCAGCATCCTGTTTCTGGAGTCCATTGTGTCTCAGGCACTCTTGTAACCTAGGATGCGCATTTATCTGAGTTGAGACCATATTTTATTGCATGTATGCATGTACATGTAGTGTATGTAAAATGAGACAAGTATGTGAACATTTGAGTAATGTTTTGGCTATGTAAGTGATGTGGTGCAAAGCTGCCTACGTGTGAATGGTAGGCTGCTTACTTGTAAATTCTGTTTTGGCCACATCAAGTTGTTAAAAGCAAGGGAATGTAACTCCTATGTGTAATGGACATATATTGGAAAGATTTGGAGGGTTTTCCCCCCTTGTGAATGAAGTGTTTGCACACTTATGAAATTTTGTATGGGCAAAATGGTCATAAAGTGACCAGAATTTTGACTCTGTACTTAAAGTTCCATACCTCCCGGTGTAGGACGAATCTTGCTATGAAATTTTTACCACTCCTATAGAACATCTAGATGTTGAATTGGGATTTGAAATTTATGAATTTGGAGCCCTGTAGCCAAAGATATGACGTTGTAAACTTGGCTAAGTTACTGTTGATTTGGTCATAATTTTGTAACCAACTTCAAAAATTCATAACTTGGTCCATAGATGGGCTATTGATGTAAAACAAAATTCCTTGGTTTTATCTAACGCTATACTTGATAATTTAATAAATAAAATAGGGGGTACATGGCTATAATGATACCATTTATTAGCGGAAGTTACAGGTGCAGTGGCTGGTCACTAGAACTTAACAAGATTGCCTAATGTGTGGTAGCCAAGATTAAGACTTGTGCTAGTGTTTTTCTTCTTTGCTGCCATCATGTGCATGAAATGTTAATATGTGCATGATGGTTGAACCAATATGAATGTGTTTACATAGTGCCCAAGAGGGCCACTTGGGCATGCACACTAAGGGTAGTGTTCTGATGGCCTACAAAACTTTACCAATCCTGGGAGTTTGATTGCACAAATTTGGCACCATAACTGGACTACCCCAGAGTGGGTACCAGAAGTTGGTATCAGAGCTTGGTTTGTACGTGTACATAGCATATGGTCGTATTGCATGTATCTACATATGTGAACACAGTTTGGTCTGCTGCTAGTGTCAAGTACCATTGAAATACCTGTGATCTTTATATGTGCTCTATGATGAATCCTCAGTTGAGGAAGTAAACATGGTTGCCACAATGAGAGGGGAACCACCCCAAAGGCTGTTTACTAATTCTAGGCAACAAAAAAATGGACAGAATAAAGGGAATCAGGGGCAACAAGGGGTACCAAACCCTGAACTGCCACAGGTTTGGTTAGAGCTTCAGAGAAACTTAGCTCTAATCAAAGAAAACATAATGAGGCTAATTCAAGCACAATAGCAAGAAGTCCAACTAGCTCCAGCAGAACCAATTTAGGATGCGCAATAGCAACCAGAAGAGGATACTAGGAACACATCTGAATATGTTCATTCTGGAAGCATAGAAGATATAAATGAGGAAACTAATGCGGAGGATGATGAGGATAGGAGAAATCCAAGAAGAAGCAGACTAAAGTCTGAGATTCATCAGGTGTCTAGGACCAATCCCTCAGTGTATGACCATTCCTCCACTAAGAATGAGAGTAAGGAAGGCATGATAAAAGATCTAGGAGAAGGCATAGAGATCATAAAGAGCATCACCATAAAGAGTGCCCTCACAGGTACAAGTGGCACAGATCAGAAGATCTAAAAGGCCTAGATAAAGTCAGACTATTGGAGAGGTTTCAAGGCCTAAGACCTCCACAGTTTGATGGAAGAGCTGGGCCAGAGAGAGCTAAGGAGGGTTAATCTTCAAAGAAAAGATGTTTGAGAGGATGCCACTCAGCTCCACCAAGAAGGTGTCACTTGTTACTTACAACTTGGTAGGCAGTGCAGAGATGTGGTGGAGAAACAATAGAGCTAGATATGCTATCCAGAAGGGCAGAACGCCAGGAAAAGATATTGAGATGAGCTAGCTAGAGTTCACGCAGCTGTTCCAGGAATAGTAAATCAATGATGCCATCAATGATATGAAGCAAGTTGAATTTGATGCTCGAAGGAAAGACAACCTTAGTGTCCTATACTATGAGCACATATTCAATCAGTTGGTTAGGTATGCTCCTTAGTATCATGGACAAGAGGAGTTGAAGGCCAAAAGATTTTTCAAAGGCTTAAAGTTAGACATTAGAAAGGCTGTTAGACCTTTTGGAGTAGTTACATACTATGAAGTAGTGTAAAAAGCTCTATTAGTATAGCAAGAAGAGTATGAGACTAAGTACTTTCCCAGTGGACTAGGGGAAAGTAGTCAAGCAGGAGGTAAGCAAAAGAAGCCACCACATGGCAAGGGAATTTCCAAGAATTCTTATTTAGGTGGTGAAGGCAAGGTTAATGGGAAATTCCTTAGCCTAAGGTGCCCTAAATGCAAGAAGTTTCATGGAAAGAAAACTTGCTATTTTGACACCCAAGCATGTCTAAGATGTGGACCCATGGATCATTGGATCAAAGACTGCCCATAGGCTCAAAGGAGGCCAGAAGACCAAGGTCCAGTATGGCTTATTGGGGTAGGACCTTGAGGAGAAGCACCTAAGGAGGGATAGCAAAGCCAGTTCCTCCAGTGCCTCGGCCTTCAGTGTAGAGAGCTGGCAAAGTCTTCCAAGTGTAGAGGCCAGAGACATCAGAGCAGGGAGGAGCACTAAGAGGTAACATTTACCTTAATGGTATGCCTGTTAGTGTTCTATTTGATACTGGTGAATATATGTCTATAGTGGCTAGGAAATTTGTTGATGCCATGAAATTTCTTGCTGAAATCATGCCTAGGATATCCGTAGTGAAAATAGCAGGTAGTCAATGTCTTTTCACTAATGACCTAGCTAAGGATTGTGAGCTAGTAGTAGGAAAGACTAAGGTTATGACTAGTCTGCTAGTGTTGGACATTCCTAAGTATGATTTAGTGCTGGGTATGAATTGGCTTGCTATGCATAACATAAGAATTGATTGGGCTAGGAAGGAAATCACATTGCCTTATGGTGAAGTGCATGCATTAATGAATTCTAAGGAATTAGTGTATGAAATGCATGGCATGGAACTAGAGGTACTAGATGAGATACCTGTGATTTCTGAGCATGATTACTATTATGCATTGAATGAATTGCACTGTGAAGAAGATGTGGACAGAATACCTGTAGTGAGAGACTTTCCAGAAGTCTTTCCTAAAGACCTGCCAAGTATTCCTCCACAAAGGGAGATTGAGTTTGAAATTAAGCTGCAACTAGAAGCTAGTCTATTATCCATACCTTCTTACAGAATGCCAATCACAGAGATGAATGAGCTCAAGAAACAACTTCATGAACTTCTTGAGAAAGGGTTCATAATGCCAAGTGTTTTACCATGGGGAGCTCTAGTTATCTTGGTGAAAAAGAAGGATTGATCTTTGAGACTATGCATTGACTATAGGAAGCTTAATGTAGTCACTATAGAAAACAAGTATCCACTCCCTAGGATTGAGGATCATTTTGATCAACTCAAGGGAGCTAAGATCTTCTCCAAGATAGATTTGAGATCTGGGTACTTCCAGTTGAGAGTAAAGGAAGAGGACATTCTTAAGACTACATTCAGGACCAAATATGGGCTTATGAGTACACATTCATGCCATTTGGTTTGACTAATGCCCAATTGCTTTTATGGACCTGATGAACAGGGTGTTCGGGCCACATTTGGACAAATTTATGGTTGTTTTCATTGATGACATCCTAGTGTATTGCAAGGATGAAAATGAACATGAACATCATCTGAAGATTGTCCTAAAGATTCTATTGGAACATCACCTTTATGCCAAGTTATCCAAGTGTGAATTCTGGATAAGGGAAATGTCTTTCTTAGGACACATCATAGATGCACAAGTCCTTAAGGAAAACCTTGAAAAGGTCAAGGCAGTGCAAGAATGGGAAAGACAAAAGACTGTAAAGAAAATCAGAAGTTTCCTAGGATTAGCTAGATACCATAGAAGACTTGTATCAAGCCTTTCCATGATTGCCTCAGTTGTTACTCATCTGACCAAGAAGGGTCAAAGATTTGAGTGCACTGAAAAGTGTGAAAGGAGTTTCCAACAGATAGTAATACTACATGGAATACCAGATTTTCATTGTATCTGATAGAGATCCAACATTTACAGCTTAGTTTTGGAGTGCTTTTCATAAAGCACTAGGAACCAAAATCATTCTGAGTACTGCTTATCATCCTCAGACAAATGGGCAATCTGAAAGGGGAATACATATACTAGAAGACATGCTCAGGAGCTATGTGTTAGATTTCAAAGGTGAAGCGAATCAACACTTGCCATTGGTGGAATTCTCATATAATAATAGTTACCAAAGCATCATTGGCATGGCACCTTATGAAGCATTATATGGGAGAAGGTGCATGACACCCCACTGTTGGGTGGAAGCCTCAAAGAGGCTAGAGTAGGGTCCCAAAATTATTAAAGAAACAACTACCAAAATCAAGAAAATTCAGGAAAGATTAAAGGCAGCCAATGAAAGGACCACAACCTATGTGAACAAAAGAATGAGAGACTTGGAATTTGAGGTTGGTGACAATGTTTGGCTGAAAGTTGCTCCAACCAAAGGCACTATCAAATTTGGTAGAAGAACCAAGTTAGCTCCAAGATACATAGGTCCTTATGAGATATTGGACAAAGTTGGCAAGGTAGCATATAGGTTAGCTTTACGCCAAGCATGTCAAGTGTTCATAATGTTTTTCACATCAGTGTGCTTAAGAAGTGTCTATTGGACTCAAAGCATGATATTGTAGTGGAAGACATGTAGTTGGAACCT
Organism: Aquilaria sinensis; assembly: GCA_005392925.1. Classification (NCBI taxonomy): domain Eukaryota; kingdom Viridiplantae; phylum Streptophyta; class Magnoliopsida; order Malvales; family Thymelaeaceae; genus Aquilaria; species Aquilaria sinensis. Next base: position 108,204 of record SMDT01000856.1, on the reverse strand, counting down.
AACTGGACATGTGAAGAGAAACCTACAACTATCTTAGCCACGGATACAAGAAGGTTAAGAAACAAACTTATTCATATGGTTAAAGTTTAGTGGTCACACCACAATGAAAGAGAAGCAACCTGGGAAACTCAAAAAGACCTTATGGAAATGTATCCTGAAGAATACCCAAAGCTAAAGGCTATTTTGGAGGACCAAAATTTTTAAGGGGTGGGGGACAATTGTTACCACCTCATAAAAATGGGAGAATTACAAGTGTGTTATAATAGCTAAAAACCATTATATTGTGTAATTCTCACCATAGTGATTGAAGTGTGAGGGGTAAAATGCATGATCAACACCTCCTTAAAAATTTTCCAAGCTGGTAACTTGGTCCTCAAGAAAGCCTTAAGGATTGCTTGTTTGTCAGGCAACCTATGGCCATTTTTGGAAGATTTTGGAAATTCAGGTACTCAATTGCAAAACTTTCACAAAAGATAATTGGAGAGTTATGGGAAGGATATGAATGGTATGAAAGTGCTATTGGAGGACCAAATTGCTAATAGAAGACAAGTATGGACAAAGGAAAACACAAAAAGGCTTAAAGGACTTAAGTGTCCTATTGTGTGCCTTTGGTTGTCCATGCTTATGACTTAAGTTAAATGGAAGTTTTGTGGGGTTATCCCACCATGGGGGAGGTAGAAAAGACTTGATAAATAGTAAAAAATGTTAGGAACATGTGTACCAATGAGTTTAAGACAAGGAAACTATAATTAGTGAGAAGGAAAATGACATAAAGCAAGGTTAAGCTTGTTAAGTGTGTTTTGTGCCCTTAAACTCATTTAAGGCCTCTTAAGTGGCCAAATCACTTATCCCTCTCTCATTTTCATCTCCATCCAGCCCAAGAACATAGCCACACTTCCTCCATAGGCACCACACCTTCAAACTTGCAATTGATTGAAATTGACGGCAAAAGGAAGCAATTGGAGGCAAACTAGAGCTATTGCTTGCAAGCTTCAAGGATCAAGCTTGATCTTTGGCCTACCCACTTTGGTAAGGATTCTCTTGCTCTCATGGGATTTTTTCTATATTTGTAGGCAACCATGGAGCTAGGGCTGAGCTTGGAAGAGAGCCATGAGCTTGATGAACCAAGCTTAGTGAGGGGAGTGCACTTATTGAAAGTTTTGTGACCTAATGTGAAGTACACAACGATGGAAGTAAAGTGAGGGTTTCTAGAACCCAAAGTTAGTACTAACTACTTTTAAAATCCTCTTAAGACCAAGAACTAGCTTGAAGAGGGCTGCCATAGTGATTTGGTTATGTTTATTATGTGTTTTATGAACTAATCTATGGTATATGTTGCTACTGCGTTTCATGTGTTTGTTGTTTGTGGTTGGCTACTGCATTTGGTTGCTATATCTTGTATATATGCATTGTGGTTTTTGTGTTCTAGTGTCTTTGGATGCATGTTTTGATGATGGTCACAGTGCCTATTGAAACCAAGTGTTACCTTTACTAGGTTTCTCAATGAAACTTACTCCCCTCAATTCTATCATTTCAGGTCCAGAAGAAAGATCACACTCAAACTGACATTTGTTGTTTGATTTTTGATATGAAATTTTGGGTACATGAACTTCCATATGTATAGTTTTGATATGGAAATTTTGGTGATTTTACGAGTACATTTGGTATTTTAATGGTGGTACTTATTGTGTTATGCAGCAGCTGTCCAACATCCTGTTTCTGGAGTCCATTGTGTCTCAGGCACTTTTGTAACCTAGGGTGTGTATTTCTTTGCATTAAGGCCATATTGTAGTGCATGTATTTTCTATAAAATGAGACAAGTATGTGAACATTTGAGTAATGTTTTGGCTATGTAAGTGATGTGGTGCAAAGCTGCCTAAGTGTGAATGGTGCGCTACTTACTTGTAAATTCTGTTTTGGCCATATCAATTTGCTAAAAGAAAAGGAATGTAATTCCTATGTGTAATGGACATATATGGGATAGCGTTTTAGGCTTTTTCCCTTGTGATTGAAGTCTTTGCACACTTATGAAATTTTGTATGGGCAAAATGGTCATAAAGTGACCAGAATTTTGACTCTGCACTTAAAGTTCTATATCTCCATGTGTGTAAGGAAAATTGCTATGAAATTTTGACCACATCTAGCTAACATCTAAATTTTGAATTAGGATTTGGAATTTCTGAATTTGGTGACCTGTAGCTAAAGATATCACGTTTCAAACTTGGCTAAGTTATTGTTCATTTGGTCAGAATTTTGTAACCAATTTAAAAAATTCATAACTTGGTCCGTAGATGGGCTATTGATGTAAAAAAAATTCTTTGTTTTGCTCTAAGTCTTTACTTGATAATGGAGCAATTATAATAGGGGGTACATGGGTAGAATGATACTATTTATTAGTGGAAGTTATAGGTGCAGTGGTTGGTCACTAGAACTTAACAAGATTGCCTAATGTGTGGTAGCCAAGATTAAGACTTGTGCCAGTGTTTTCCTTCTTTGCTGCCATAGTGTGCATGAAATGTGAATATGTGTGTGATGGTTGGACCAATATGCATGTGTTTACATAGTGCCCAAGAGTGCCACTTGGGTATGCACACTAAGGGTAGTGTTCTGATGGCCTACAGAACATTACCAATCCTGGGGGTCTAAATGCACAAATTTGGCACCGTAACTGGTCTACCCCAGACTGTGATGCGAACCTCGATGGCATAAAGACCATGAACTGTGCCCAAGATGTTTTTCAAGCTCCACAAGGCATCAAAGAGACTGGATTTGAAGACCCCCACCCCTAATCAACCTGTGACTAGAAATGAGAAGTATAAGAACATCAAGAACACAAGCACACATGTGCACCAAGATAGTCCACAAAGAACCAAAGAGAAATTCTCTCCAAAGTAGCAATATTATTTCATGTCAAGGCTATTTTTTTTTACAACCAGAATATGTGCCTATTTATTGGCCTAAACTAGGGTAAAAGGCTCAGCAAAATTCGCAGCCCAAGTCACCTACGAAACCTAGTTACAAAGGACTCAAGAAAATCTAGTCAAACTAGGATTCCTACACCCTTTTAACACATGTTCAAGGTGTGCAGCGAATTCCATTTATCCTAAGTGACCTAAATAAATTCCATGACCTAAACAACATCCTAAATAATCTAAATAAACATGAAAATAACATAAGATACGTTACAACACAAGATTGGTCATAGAAACCCCAAAATAGTCTTCTCGTGTGGTTCTTGCTTGTGTCTTCAACTTCAAGCTGAAATTCGAACTTGATGCATCCATGATTTCTCAAAATGAAAAGAATGAAAGTTTTAGATCTCTTTCTTAGATTTGAAATGACACCTGAACCACACAAAACGAACATCTGAATCCGAAGATATGACCAAAATACTGCAACTACTTCTGAACCAGCGATAAGTCGCAAATCACGACTTTGAAGCTACATTGGACCTCCTTAACGTAAAACATGGGTTTCATGGTCTGCATATGATTTGTAGCTCCAGATGTTAGCTTTCTAATGAATCAAGAATCACTCAATTCTGATCTTTTTAACTCAAGATATGAGTTTTCTACTGGAAGATCACCAATCTGTCACAATCCAAGCTTGGCCATCATCTCCATATGATTCCTTCCATGTTCCAGCAGCTCCTTGCGAAATTCCAACACCATTCTCCATGAAAATGATTGATACAAAAGCTTGAAGTGCACTAGTAAGCTCCTTAGCCTTCTTTCTTGTCAATGGTCCACTAGTTATTTTCAATGGATCCTTGCCATCCTTGGTTGTGCCTTCTTTGATTGTATCAGAGTGGGAAACACTTCCAACCTTTCTCCAAAGTTGTGATGGCTAATACTGCTATGCTCTAGCAATCTAGTACCTCAGTGGATTGCTTAGATTTTGCCAAAGTATGCACTTCCACATTGTCTCGTCGGGGTACATTTTCTATTTGTACCCTGTTGAACTCTTGAATGAGCCCCTTCACGATATTATGGTACTTTGCCAAGATCGGGTCTTTTGCCCTATAATCTCCTATCCTCTGTTGGACCACCAGTTGAGAGTCACTGTGGTCCTTCAGATTTCTCATGCCAACTCTTTTTACCAATCATAAGCCTGCTATAAGGGTTTTGTATTCGGCAACATTATTGGTGACATCAAAACTAAATTCGATGGCCATAAAAGATTCCATATGTTTGGGTCCTTGAAGAATTACTCTGGCTCCCTGGTGTTCGGATCCTGAGGCTCCATCGTTGAATAATGTCCACTCAAGTTTGTCATTTATGAGGTGTCCTAAGAGAACTTTCATTTCAAGTACTTCAACAATAAAATCTACCAGTGCATGGGCTTTTATTGCCCATCTTGACTCATAAGTGACGTCATACTCACCGAGCTTGATGCACCACTTTGATAATTGGCTCGAGTGGTCTACCTTCCGCTTGACATCCCAAAGAGGTAAGTTACTTTGACATCCCAACAATAAAATCATCTCATGATTGGCTTTTGGGCACAACACTAACAATTCATAGATGAATGACTAAAGGACAAACTTGGGGGGAGTTCGGCGTCATCTCCATCAGAGTCGCTGACATTAAAGACCTTGGCAGGAACCTTTTTGGCCTTTTTCTTTCGGCGTTCCTCCAGTTTTTTAGCCAAAAGCTCCCCCACCAAAGTCCCCAATGTCTCAACAGCCACATTGGGACTCAGAGAGGTTGAACAGACGTCCGGTTCCGAGCATGGGTCAACCCGTACAAGAGTTCGATCAAGCACCTCTACTTCACCTTTGGGCGGAGGCAGAAGGGAGTACTCTTTGGCCCTCTTCAACTTTGATGCCAAAGATGGTCCGACTAGTGCCTAATTCCTCTTCGGCACCTTCTTCTTTTGCTGCTCCCTCTTCTCGGCTTGGCCAACGAAGAGACACTTGTAGAAGGCTGCAGATTTATCAGCCATCTCTACAAAAAGAAGAACATCAATGTAAGTATGGAAAGGCATAAGTAACAAAGATTGGAAAGGAGCTTACTCTCTTTAACTGCTGAATACATAAGTTCACCCCGAATGAGCTTGACAAACCATGCTTTTTTCCCATCAGCCAAGGGCTTCGGCATGCCTTTGTCAGTAACATGTTCCTTAACTACCCCAAGCTCTCGAAGAACCTCTTCGGTCATGAAACTCCATTTGATGGGGAAGGGGTAGAGAGAACTGGAAGACCTCAAGATCCCAATCCGTGACAGCCAGAATATGGTTGTCAAACTCCTCAAACTAGGACTCCAACTCTAAAGTTAACAACTTCCTTAGGTCCACTACGTGAATGGCCAAGACATCCGAAGCCCACTTAAATGGCATATCTTTCCACTGCTCTTCCACCTTTAGAAAAAAGAACTTCTTCTACCACCCTTGCCAGCTATCTTTTGTTCCAAAGGTGGACGTATGTTTTTTACTCCCAGATCCCCAAGGAAGCAAGAAGTAGAACTTGCCCTTCGGAATGAGGTGGAGTTTGTAGTATTGCATGAAAAAGATAAAGTTGGGTTCTATATTAAAGACCCCACACATACAAAGAAAAGCATTAAAGTATGAGTAGGTGTTTGGGGGAAGTTGGTTAACTGCTATGCCATGAAATTGGCAAAAGTAGAAAACCATCTTCGGAGGAGGATACCGGAGACCCGCCTTCAGCTGTGCTCAGAAGACAGTGATCTCATTTTTCCAAGGAGCATTGCTAGGCATACCGGGACAAGGGAGTAGGGTGACTGCATAAGAAGGGAGAAAAAATTTGGCCAACCACTTCTTCACCTTCTTCAAAGTGGCACAACTCGGATGACAGTTAAGAGGGAGGCAACTCTCAAGAACGGGATGGGTTTCAGCTTTGGAGGAATGCATGTTTGGAAATAAAAGGGCATAACCTCGGAAAGATGAAGGGGAGAGAATTGAGACAAAAAATAAGTACTTAGAAAAGAAACCCACCTAGTTCTGAGTGAAAGCAGGAACTTCGGAGATCATTACAAACTCGCTGGAAATTGCTCCGTCGCTAGCACCACCACCAAAGAGAGATGAAAGACGAGAGGAAATCAGAGAGCAAAAAGAATGAAAATTGAAGAGTGTGGAAAACTCTAAAGGAGAAAGGGTTTATATAGGCCGAAGGAGGCACGCGAAGTGTCGCCATAATGACCCTTCATAGGTGAAGGGATGTAATCGATGTAACGGATGCGACCGTTAGCAAGTCACCTGGTGACATATGTCACCTAACGTGAGAAACAAGGGCACGCGTTCTGACATTAACAGGCCTATATAAGCCTAGCCCGAAGAGACGTGACTAACTGGTCAGAGGATGTGACGATTCATTGGTAGGAAATAGATAACAAAAAATGTCAAAAGGGGAAATATTTTTCCCCATCCGAAGATACAAAATCAGAAGCGTCAAGGGCTCGGTAAAAAATGAGAAGTCCCATTTGATGCCAACGACACTACTTCAGCAAAAAGAGGCATCTTGAACAAAAGAGATGCATGCCCTGAAAAAGGTGACCTCGGTCAAAAGTTAGCCCTGCTAACTGGGACGTCGGCCGTTTGCAAAAAATATTTCCATACCACGCTCATAAAAGTGTAGCGCCTAATATACAACTTCGGCTTCCCAAAGGGGGGGCATGTGATAGCTAAATGGCTATGGCCCCTACAATCTCCAGATCAGCTATCCTGAAGCCACCCTCAGTAAAGACTTAGCCCCGACCTCGGGGCACACTCACACACCACGCTTAGAAATGGAACATGACTAACTTCGGGAAAAGGTGTCTTTCATGACCCTCTGATTTACCAACCTACCAACCTTGGAAAAGTATATCCACCATCCTCGGTAGAGGAAACCATCTCCCGTAGGTTACCTACTCTGTCGAAGGGCCTTCCCCAATAGCCCTCAGGGAAAATCTTCACCCAAAGGGGTTTCACGAAGATATGACAAAAATAGTTAAGAAGCCTCTGACAAATAGACCTCGCACATGCCCCTGCCCTCTGGCTAGAATGGCCTAGGGCCAGTTGGAGGTGCCTATCCCCAAATGTACAGATCAGATCTGACCGAACACGTGTCATGATCTTAATCAGCTATGTCAAATGGCCTCCTCCCTGCACCCTCCTATAAATACTTGGGAGGTACCTTGGTAAGAAAAGGAGACTTTTCTTTATTCTCTGCTCTCTGCTGTTTGCTACTACTCACACAAATTATGACTTGGGCATTGGAGGCTCCTTCCCCGGAAACACAATTCGGGGAGCTCCTAACCCCTATTCTTCTAAGTGTTTCAGACATCTTCACACTGGAAGTCTCTCCTTTAGGCCAGCATGTCATACAATGAGGATACCACCGAGCATCATTTGTCAAGGTCATTCATGTTATAGTTCATGATGAATTGACTGTAGCTTTTAGGCAACGATTGCAAGACTACATCAATAGATAACTTTTTCTGAGGAGAAAATCCCAAATTTTCAAGATTCTCAATGTACCTAATCATCTTGAGCACATAAGGACCCATGGGAATTCCTTCATACATTTTGCACTAAAACAATGCCTTAGAGGTCTCAACCCTCTCATGGCTAGCTTGCTCTTGGAAGAGCATTTTGAGATGTTCGATCATATCAAATGCCCCCATGTTTTCATGTTGCTTCTGAAGCTCAGATTCCATGGTAATAAGCATGAGGCAAGCAACATCCAAAGCATCATCAAAATGCCTCTTGTGAGCATCCCTTTCAGCTTCTGGAGCAGTGGCAGCAGGCTCACTCGAAATCGACTGTTTTAGGACATAAGCCTTTTTCTCTTACTTGAGGACTATCCTTAAGTTTTAGTACCATTTGAGAAAGTTGGTCCCATTCAATTTCTCCTTCTCAAGGGTTAATCTCAATGAAAGTGTCAAGGTGTTTTGTGCCATGGTTATCTACAACAATAAATATGCAGTGTAAGAGTCATTTATTTTAATTCATTTAATAAAGACTTTTATTAAATGATACTCCCACTATTTTCCTCAAAATAAAAACCGTTGATATTATTTTGGAACACCTTGGCTCTAAGGTATTCTAGTAGGCCAAGATCCATAGTTCACCACAACCTAAGTCAGCTTTGGCTTTTCTCTTAAGTTACAGTTATTTAGGTAGGCAACTACTTGCCAGCTGCATCTTATGCAACTCTTGGATAGTTGGGTGAACAACACTTGTCCAAGCTCATCTTATGAACTTAAGCCTAACTCTATGCCTCTAAGTACCCAATCTTATTAAGATGACTTAGTTAAGTCGAACCCAAAGTTAGCAATTTGGATATCACTATTATCCCATCGAGCCTTACCAAGATGAACATAAGTGCTTTGCTTTGGCAAACCCACCCAATGTTGATCAAAGTCTTGACGAGTGCCAACATTTGGAAGGCATCATATTTAATGACTTAATATTTGTTTAAGGGATTTTTCCTTTTGATCTTACCAATTTGTTATCTCTGGTTGTCTTATACATGCATCACATACAAATATAAAACATGCATCTCATGTTAACAAGAAAGAAAATGTGACATGGTTATAGTCCAAACTATGTGATATTCTCAAGCCAATGAGAATATCATAAAGCCTAAGAAAAGAAAAGGGTCTTCACAAGCTCCTTCTCCTCCTTTATTGGTTGCCATTTTGTTGTCATCTCCTTCAACATACCACCTTGGACGATCCCATAATGTACCATTACATTAATAATAGAAACCTTGAGTTACATTCGAGGAGAGTAAGCTGAAAAGAGAATGTACAGTGAGAGTAACAAGAAAAGGTATGACTAGAAGGCCGTATTTACAAGTACAGCCAATCAAGGGCTATAACCATGCACCATGCTTCAAACAATCAGCATAACATGTCAAATCTCATTTAACAAAAATGCATGCCAATTAATGCATCTTCATTAGCAAGTTTTTATTAATGTGGCACTTCACATACGACGGTCCTGTTGTTTTACAATTGTGTTGCCCGAGATCTTATATTTCGAGCAAGTAGGCACCGGAGAAACCTCCATTCCAACCACCAAAAGTGGAAAGGCAGAATTTGATCCATCTAAGGGTTTTGCAACTATTGCAAGAGTCCGAATCCATATATGTATCTCATACCAATCAATTTCGGGTTAATCTCATTAACCAATTTGTGTCATTTCTTCATATATCTCATATATTTATTATGAGTTCTAGTTGCGTGCATCATGAATAAATCTAATTAATCATAGCCGAAAGCAACCGAACACACAATATCATGGGATTCGACATTCAATCCCGATTTAGGGTTTGACCAGTAGCTCTAATACCACTATAGGATTTTGAAAGCCAAACAAGTGTAGTGGAATTTAACCAAAACCCTCCAGGATCCAAGCAAAACTAGGTAAACCAGGTGTTCAAAAATTTTCATACCTAATTTCGGTTGAGATCTCTCACCCAACTGTAGAGTCAAATCACAAAACCTGAACAGTTGGCATGTTCAAGCTCTATATGGTATCCACACGAGCCTCTCGGGATCACCATGCTTCCACCATATCTCGGCAGATGCATTTCTTTTGTGCTCGTAGTACTAGGTTGCGTCCTTCAAGGAATAGTAAGAGAAGAGTGTGGCTGTCTCGTTTGGGAGGCTTGGGGAAAGCTATGAATTTCTCACTAAAAGTTGTATTTATAGTGAGGCTCAACTTCCAAGCCTAATGCGTTTCGAAGCCTTAATCCAATTTCAGGCTTTAATTTCAGGCTTAATAATGGATCAACTTTTGGGCCAATCATTTACATGAAATTATCATGAAACCATAAACCAAATAATTAGCCCATGCACTCTAATAATCCAAATAGCTCTATTTGTGTGACCCAATAGGCTCTTACCACATTGTTGATGATCATAAATCATATATATGATCATAAGCAACGAGCGGTGTCTAGCAAAACATCATTGTTGCCCAAGTGACAAGATTGTCGGTGATTTAACTAAAGCTTTATGATCATTACCCATATATGCCATTATCCTTTTGTCCAAGATATCAATACCAGGCAGGAGACATGGAATGTGTCACTGTCAAATAGTGAAATCTTTGGCTTCTTGATTACCGAGTAGACTAACTTAAATTGATGACATTGATATCATATATCAACTAATCCGAGCATGGCCATACATTTTCTAAGTCTCACTCTATCAAGGGACCTGTAAATATCACTCCCATTACATAGGAGGGATAAATCCCAGCTTGATCATACAAATCCCTCCGCATGATATGTGACATACCCAATGAAGTCCTTCAAGTTCACTTAGTTACGAGCAACGAAGGGAAGTATCAAAGTATGTGACTCACATGTAGGGAACCTTGATGACCTTACGTCAAAGGACTACATATACCATGATCACTATGAGAATCACTTATCATACTCATATAACGATCCATGTAGCATTCTCATCGTGGGTCGGTCGGGTACACAAGTTCTCCAACTTGTACCCTTATGTTGACTATATATCTCATATTAGTCTTCACATATGCTAGTCATTATGTATTATTGTAACCCACTCCACAATAATACTAGACCAGGAACATTTGAGAATATCATTATTCTAGGGTTACAATTATGTTTATTACGTTATGCAGAAAACAAAACAGCAAACATAGTTGCTGGATTAATGGCTTAAAAAAACATCATGGCTCAATGTGCAAAAATGCAATCATCTTATGCTTGGCTTTTGACACAATGATAACACTGGAGGCATACAACAGTACAATGGGTTCCATTTAACGTAGTAACTGATGGGTTTCGGGAGCCAAACAGCGTAGCAGAATTTAACCGAAACCCTCAAGGATCCAAGTGAAACGGGGTAAACCAAGTGTTCAAAAATTTTCATACCTAATTTTCGGTTGAGATCTCTCACTCAACTGTAGAGTCGAATCACAAAACCTGAACAGTTGACGTGTTCAGGCTCTTTATGGTATCCACACGAGCCTCTCGGGATCACCACGCTTCCACCACATCCCGGCAAATGCGTTTCTCTTGCGTTCGCAGTGCTAGCTTGCGTCCTCCAAGGAATTGCAAGAGAAAAGTGCGGCTATCCTTTTGGGAAGCTAGGGCAAGGAGACCTGCAAATTTCTCACTAGAAGTTATATTTATAGTGAGACTCAACTTCCAGGCCTAGTGGGTTTCAAAGCCCTAATCCAATTAGGATTTAATTTCAGGCTTAATAATGGCTCAATTCTTGGGCCCATTATTAATACGAAATTAAAGTGAAACAGTAAGCCAAATAATTAGCCCATGCACTCTAATGATCCAAATAGCTCTATGTGTGTGACCCAATAGGCTCTTGCCATGTTGGCAATGATCATAAATCACATTTATGATCATAAGCAATGAGCGGTGTCTAGCAACACATCATTGCTACCCAAGTGACAAGATTGTATCATCACCGATATATGCCATTGTCCCTTTGTCCAAGATATCAAGACTAAGCACGAGACATGGAATATGTCACTCTCGTATAGCCCAATCTTTGGTTTCTTAATTATTGAGTAGACCAACTTAAACTGATGACATTGATATTGTATATAAACTCATCGGAGCATGGCCATGCATTTTCTAAGTCTTACTCTATCAATGGGCCCGAAGATATCACTCCCGTTCCATAGGAGGGAGAAATCCCATCTTGATCATACAAATCCCTCCACATGATATGTGACTACCCAATGACCTCCTTCAAGTTCACTCAGTTACGAGCAACAAGGGAAAGTATCAAAGTATGTGACTCACATGTAGGGAACCTTGATGATCTTAGGTCGAAGGACTACATATACCATGATCACTACAAGAATCACTTATGACACTCATATAACAATCCACGTAGTGTTCTCATGGTGGGTCGGTCCAGTACATAAGTTCTCCAACTTGTACCCATATGTAGACTACATATCTCATATTAGTCTCCACATATGCTAGTCATTATGTATTATTGCAACCCGCTCCACCATAATACTAGACTAGGGATGTTTAAGAATATCATTATTCTAGGGTTACAATTATGTTTGTTACGTTACGCGGAAACAAAAAAACAAACATAATTGCTGGATTAATGCCTTAATAAAATATCATGACTCAATGTGCAAAAATACAATCATCTCATGATTGGCTTTTGGGCACAACACTAACAATCTCCCACTTGCACTAAAGCCAATCATCCATGTATCTAATACAGATGGACCTAGAATGGCTATCATGCTTTTGCTGCGTAAGGGGCTTTGTCAGTGGATCAGCAATGTTGCTATCTGTCGAAGTCCTGCATATCCTTACATCACCCCTCTCGATGATCTCCCTGATGAGATGATAGCGTCGGAGTATGTGTTTGGATCGCTGGTGAGATCGAGGTTCCTTAGCCTGTGCGATTGCTCCATTGTTGTCACAATAGAGCTCTATCGGGTCGGTAATGCTTGGAACCACTCCAAGTTCAGTGATGAACTTCTTGATCCAAACTGCCTCCTTCGTAGCATCAGAGGCGGCAATGTACTCAGATTCTGTTGTAGAGTCAGCTACTGTCTCTTGCTTTGAACTCTTCCAGCTCACAGCACCACCACCAATACAAAACACATAACCAGATTGCGATCTAAAATCATCCTTATCGGATTGGAAGCTTGCATCGGTGTAACCCCTTACAACGAGCTCATCTTCACCTCCAAAGACCAAGAATGCATCCTTAGTCCTTCGTAAGTACTTAAGGATGTTCTTAACAGCTGTCCAGTGACTCTCACCGGGGTTTGATTGGTACCTACTCGTCATGCTCAAAGCATATGAGACATCGGGACGAGTACATATCATGGCATACATGATAGATCCAATTGCTGAGGCATATGGAATCTTACTCATGCGCTCTCTCTCCTCGGGTGTACTCGGACACTGAGATCTAGAAAGAGTTATACCATGTGACATGGGCAAGAATCCTTTCTTGGAATCTTGCATGCTAAACCTCTTTAGCACCTTGTCAATATATGTACTTTGACTTAGGCCAAGAAGCTTTCTAGATCTATCTCTATAGATCCTGATGCCTAACACATAGGCTGCTTCACCCAAGTCCTTCATAGAGAAACATTTCCCCAGCCAAGTCTTCACAGACTGTAGCTCAGGAATGTCATTCCCGATGAGTAGTATGTCATCTACATACAACACCAAGAAGACAATAGCGCTCCCACTAACCTTCTTGTAGACACAAGGTTCATCTTCATTTTTGATAAAACCAAACTCTTTGATTGCATCATCAAAATGAAGATTCCAACTTCGAGAAGCTTGCTTCAGTCCATAAATGGACCTTTGCAACTTGCACACTTTATTGGCATTCTCAGGAGTGACAAAACCCTCAGGTTGTGTCATGTACACATCCTCAAGTAGCTTTCCATTTAGGAATGCAGTTTTGACATCCATTTGCCATATCTCATAATCATAGTGTGCAGCAATAGCAAACAAAATTTGGATGGATTTAAGCATAGCAACTGGTGAAAAAGTTTCATCATAGTCAATACCATGAATTTGCTTGAAACCTTTTGCAACCAATCGTCCCTTAAAGGTAATCACATTACCATCCATGTCAGTTTTCTTCTTGAAAACCCATTTGCACCCTATGGGTTTTACCCCTTCAGGTGGGTCAACCAAAGTCCATACTTGGTTTTCATACATGGATTCCATCTCAGATTTCATGGCCACTAGCCACTTCTCAGAGTCAGGCCCCGACATAGCTTGTTGGTAGGTTGTGGGCTCATCCTGATCCATGAGCATCACATCACCAGTGTGAGTCACGAGAAATCCATATCTCTCAGGCTCACGCCGAATCCTACCAGACCTACGTGGGCTCTGTGCTACAGGAACAGACTCTTGAACCACAACATCTTGTGGTGTCTGTTCAGGTTCCATTTCAGGTTCGATGTCTCCTTGTTGTTCTTGAATTTCTTCAAGTTCTACTTTCCTCCCACTAGTTCCTTTAGAGATAAACTCTTTCTCTAAAAAGACACCAGTTCGAGCAACAAACACTTTTTGCTCAGAAGGATTGTAGAAATAGTAACCCTTTGTTTCTTTGGGATACCCAACAAAAAGGCATTTTTGAGATTTGGGCCCTAGTTTGTCAGAGGATTGACGTTTCACATAAGCGTCACAGCCCCAAATCTTCATAAAAGACAAATTGGGACGCCTCCCACTCCATATCTCATATGGTGTCTTTTGAACCGATTTAGATGGAACTCGGTTTAGTGTAAAAGCGGCTGTCTCTAGAGCATGTCCCCAAAAGGAGTTTGGAAGGTCAGCTTGACTCATCATAGAGCGAACCATGTCTAACAGAGTTCGATTTCTCCTTTCAGATACACCATTCCATTGAGGTGTACCTGGTGGAGTGAGTTGTGATACTATACCACACTCCTTCAGATAGTCAAGGAATTCTCGATCCAAGTACTCTCCACCTCGATCTGATCGAAGCACTTTGATACTCTTCCCGAGTTGATTCTCTACTTCATTCTTGAATTCTTTGAACTTTTCAAAGGATTCTGACTTGTGTCTCATAAGATACACATAGCCATATCTGCTAAAGTCATCAGTGAAAGTAATGAAGTATTGGAAACCTCCTCTAGCTTGTGTAGACATAGGGCCACATACATCACTATGTATGAGTCCTAGTAAGTCATTAGCCCTTTCACTTTGCCCTGTGAATGGGGCTTTGGTCATCTTGCCCAACAAACATGACTCACATGTCTCATATGATTCAAAATCAAATGAGTCCAAGAGTCCATCCTTATGGAGCTTGGATATGCGGGTCTCATTTATATGGCCCAAGCGACAGTGCCAGAGATAGGTCGGGTTTGAATCATTTAATCTGACCTTCTTGGTATTCACATTATAGATTGGATCTTCGAGGTCTAGAACATACAACCCATTGCTAAGTTGAGCACTACCATAAAAGATTTCATTCAAATAAATAGAACAACATTTGTCCTTTATTATAAATGAAAAACCTTTCTTGTCCAAACAAGAAACAGAAATCAAATTTCTACTAATAGTAGGCACAAAGTAGCAGTTGTCTAATTCTAAAACTAATCCACTAGGTAAAGTGAGAACATAAGTCCCTACGGCTAAGGCAGCAACCCTTGCTCCATTTCCAACATGTAGGTCCACTTCACCTCGGGCCAATCTTCTACTTCTACTTAGATCCTGCACATTTGCACAAATGTGAGATCCACATCCAGTATCCAATACCCAAGATGAGGAAGTAGAAAAGTTAGCCTCTATAACAAAAATACCTGAAGTGGAAGTCTTACTTCCCTTTTCCTTAGCAAGTTCTTCAAGATAGAGCTTGCAATTGCGCTTCCAGTGTCCAGGTTGCTTACAATGGAAGCACTCCCCTTCCTTTGCCACACCACCCTTTGGTTTCAGTGCAGCTGAAGAAGAATTAGCATTGGACTTTCCATTAGCTTTATCCTTCTTCTTGTTGGCTTTTCCCTTTCCCTTGCCCTTTTGAACCATCAAAATGGGCTTAGCCTTCTTAAGGTTTTGCTCAGCAGTTCTCAACATGTTGAGCAATTCAGGGAGGGACTTGTCAAGGTCATTCATGTTATAGTTCATGACGAACTGACTGTAGCTTTCAGGCAACGATTGCAAGACTACATCAATAGCCAACTCTTTCTGAAGAGCAAATCCCAAATTCTCAAGATTCTCAATGTACCCAATCATCTTGAGCACATGAGGACCCACGGGACTTCCCTCAGACATCTTGCACTGAAACAATGCCTTAGAGGTCTCAAACCTCTCATGCCTAGCTTGCTCTTGGAAAAGCATTTTGAGATGTTCGATCATATCGAACGCCCCCATGTTCTCATGTTGCTTCTGAAGCTCAGATTCCATGGTAATAAGCATGAGGCATGCAACATCCAAAGCATCATCAGAATGCCTCTTGTGAGCATCCCTTTCAGCTCTTGGAGCAGTGGCAGCAGGCTCATTCGGAATGGGCTGCTCTAGGACATAAGCCTTTCTCTCTTGTTTGAGGACTATCCTCAAGTTTTGGTACCATTTGAGAAAGTTGGTCCCATTCAATTTTTCTTTCTCAAGGATCGATCGCTACGAAAGTGTCGATGTGTTTTGTGCCATGGTTATCTACAACAGTAAATATGCAGTGTAAGAGTCATGTACTTTAATTCATTTAATAAGGACTTTTATTAAACGATACTCCCACTATTTTCCTCAAAATAATAACCCTCGATATTATTTCAGAACACCTTGGCGCTAAGGTATTCTAGTGATCCATATTTGACCACAACCTAAGTCAGCTTTTGCTTTTTCTCTCAAGTTACAGCTATTTACGTCGGCAACTCCTTGCCAATTGCATCTTTTCCAACTCTTGGATAGCTGGGTGAACAACACTTGTCCAACCTCATCTCATGAACTTAAGCCCAACTCTATGCCTCTAAGTCCCTAATCCTATTAGGATGACTTAGTTAAGTCGAACCCAAAGTTAGCAGTTTGGATATCACTATTATCCCATCGCGCCCTAGCAAGATGAACATAGGTGCTTTGCTTTGGCAAACCCACCTAATGTTGATCAAAGTCTTGACGAGTGCCAACATTTGGAAGGCATCACATTTAATGACTTAATATTTATTTGAGGGGTCTTTTCTTTTGATCTCACCAATTTGTTATCTCCGGTTGTCTTATACATGCATCACATACAAATATAAAACATGCATCTCATGCGTACAAGAAAGTATACGTGACATGGTTATAGCCCAGTCTATTCGATATTCTCAAGCCAATGAGAATATCATAAAAGCCTAAGCAAAGAGTCTTCACAAGCTCCTTCTCTTCCTTTCTTGGTTGCCCTTTTGTTGTCACCTCCTTGGACATTCCACCTTGGATGATCCTTGGACATACCACCTTGGATGATCCCATAATGCGCCATTACATCAATAATAGAAACCTCAAGTTACATTCGAGGGGAGTAAGGTGAGAAGAGAATGTACAATGAGAGTGATAAGAAAAGGCACGACTCGCAGGCCGTATTTACAAGTACAACCAATCAAGGGCTATAACCATGCACCATGCTTCAAACACCAATCAGCATATCATGTCAAATCTCAATCAACAAAGATGCATACCAATTTTCATGTGTTGATTAACCAGTTTTTATTTATGTGGTGCCTCGCATACGGTGGTCCCGCTGGCCGGTTAGCGAGCGGTTGTTCTGCTGACTGGTTAGTGGACGGGGTCAAAGGGAGCCGCCCCCCTACGCCCCCCGGCGTAAAAAATAGTCTTACAATTACTTAGCCTGAAATCTTCTATTTCGAAAAAGTAGGCACCCGGGACTCCTCCATTTGAGCCACCAAAAATACCTTGCTTTCGGTCCCCGAACAGGCCGAATCCGAACAAAGCTAGGGTTTTTGCAATTATTACAAAAATCCTAATCCATATAGGTATCTCATACCTATCAATTTTGGGTTAATCCCATTAACCAATTAGTGTCATTTCTTCATCTATGTCAAATGTTCATTACGAGTTCCGGTTTCATGCATCATGAATTAATCTAATTAACCATGGCCGAAAAGCAACCAAACACATAACATCATGTGATTCAACATTCAATCCCGATTTAGGGTTTCACCAGTAGCTCTAATACCTTTGATGGGTTTCAGGAGCCAAACAGCGCAGCGGAATTTAACCAAAACACTCCAGGATCCAAGTGAAACGGGGTAAACCGGGTGTTCAAAAATTTTCATACCTAATTTTCGGTTGAGATCTCTCACTCAACTGTAGAGTCGAATCACAAAACCTGAATAGTTGACATGTTCAGGCTCTCTATGGTATCCACACGAGCCTCTCGGGATCACCACGCTTCCACCACATCCCGGCAGATGCGTTTCTCTTACATTCGCAGTGCTAGCTTGCGTCCTCCAAGGAATTGCAAGAGAAGAGTGCAACTGTCCTTTTGGGAGGCTAGGGCAAGGAGACCTGCGAATTTCTCACTAGAAGTTGTATTTATAGGGAGACTCAACTTCCAGGCCTAATGGGTTTCAAAGCCCTAATCCAATTAGGATTTAATTTCGGGCTTCATAATGGCTCAACTTTTAGGCCCATTATTAATATGAAATTAAAGTGAAGCCATAACCCAAATAATTAGCCCATGCACTCTAATGATCCAAATAGCTTTATGTGTGCGACCCAATAGGCTCTTGCCATGTTGGCAATGATCATAAATCACATTTATGATCATAAGCAATGAGCGGTGTCTAGCAACACATCATTGCTACCCAAGTGACGAGATTGTCGGTGAATCGACTAAACCTTTATGATCATCACAGATATATGCCATTGTCCCTTTGTCCAAGATATCAAGAATAAGCACGACACATGGAATGTGTCACTCTTGTATAGCCCAATCTTTGGTTTCTTAATTACTGAGTAGACCAACTTAAACTGATGACATTGATATCGTATATCAACTCATCAGAGCATGGCCATGCATTTTCTAAGTCTCACTCTTTCAAGGGGCCCGCAGATATCTCTCCCATTCCATAGGAGGGACAAATCCCATCTTGATCATACAAATCCCTCCGCAAGATATGTGACATACCCAATGACCTCTTTCAAGTTCACTCAGTTACGAGCAACAAAGGAAAGTATCAAAGTATGCGACTCACATGTAGGGAACCTTGATGATCTTAGGTCGAAGGACTACATATACCATGATCACTATGAGAATCACTTATGACACTCATATAACAATCCATGTAGTGTTCTCATGGTGGGTCGGTCCAGTACATAACTTCTCCAACTTGTACCCATATGTAGACTACATATCTGATATTAGTCTCCACATATGCTAGTCGTTATATATTGTTGCAACCCGCTCCACAATAATACTAGACTAGGGACGTTTAAGAATATCATTATTCTAGGGTTACAATTATGTTTGTTACATTACGTAGAAACAAAACTACGAACATAATTGCTGGATTAATGCCTTAAAAAAATATCATGACTCAATGTGCAAAAATATAATCATCTCATGATTTGCTTTTGGGCACAACACTAACAGTAACATTGGCTAATTATCCTTGTGCTTTCACTATTTGGGGAATAGACATCATGGGTGCACTCCCCACTATGTTAGAGGGGTGAAGTACTAAATAGTAGTAGTAGATTATTTCATATACTGGATAGAACTAAAGCCATTAACAAGCATATCGGCAATGGAAGTTCAAAAGTTCATGTCCAAAAAAATTATTTGCAAATTCTATTGCCCTAAACTGCTGCTCACTAATAACAGGAGACAATTTGCAAACAAAGGGGTCCAAAAGTTTCCCACGAATTATGGCATCAAAATACACTTCCTCCACTGGTGAATCCCTAAAGCATTGGGCAAGTGGAAGTGTGCAACCGTACCATGAAGGACAGCTCGAAGAAGTTACTAGGAAAAGCCAAAGAAAAGTAGCCGGGGGGACTACCTAGTATCATATAACGCTATAGGACAACTCCAAGAAAGGCAACCTAAGAGACCTCATTCTCCCTCATGTATGCAAATAAAGCTCTAATTCCCATTGAAATGGCACATCCATCCTTAATAGTGTAAATATATGACTAGGAGCTTAACAAAGTTGGCTTAAGAGCTAAACTAGATCTATGAGAAGAGCACATACAATTGTTCAAACTTCATAGAAGAGTTTTCCAGCAAATAGTAGGCCCTTCCATAACTAGAAAGTTAGGAGAAAAAGAATCAAGGTTGGAGACATGGTGCTTCGGATTGTTGAAGTCAAACCCTGAAAGCCTATGCCATGAGTTCTAAGGGTAAATTGGAAAGGGCCTTGCATAGTTATGGCTGAAGTTAGACCTAGAGTCTTTAACTTAAAAGATGCCTCCAGAGTAGGAATGAAAAATACATGGTATGCAGATTGTCTAAAAAATTATATTTTTTAATAAAATAGAAGTATTTCTCTGAAAAGGCAAAGGTTAGTGCAAAAGGAAGGCCTTTTATGATGGAATCAGGTTGGCCAACAAGCCTGTGGCAAAGAAAGAACTTTTATGGGAAAAGCACTATTGAAATCATGAATGAAGTATTGGTAATTCAAAAAAATTATGAGAATAGTAAAAGTCCTTTGAACGGCCAAGGTAAGTAAATTAGGACCAAGGCCCTATAAAAACCTTGGCCAGAAAAGCCAACAAAGAAACAAAAACACTCATAAAAACACATAAATAAATGAACCTAAAGAAAAAAAGGCTTAGAAAATTTCACTAAGCCTAAAAACAAGCGATGAAGTTGGGGAATAAGCCCCGAACAAGAAAAGTACAAATTTTGAGTTGGCAAAGCACAAGAGCAAGGGCAAAAAAATCTTTTTGTACAAATGCTGAAGAAACAATATACAAAAATGTTAAGCATAAAAAGGCTAAGGGTCACCAGTTAAAAACAATAACAAATGATCTAGACATAGCAGAAGGGGGAAAAGATCAAATGGGCAAAGAGGCATGTACTTGTATTAAATAGTAGACCAACGGCCAAAAAAGTTACAAAGGAAGAAACAAAGGGGAAAAGGGAAAAAAAGATGTTAATGCAAAGGAATAACTAATTCAAGGGTCCTGGCCCATGTTGTCTCCTTTGATCCTTTCTTATTTTCCTCATTCTCTGCTTCTTCATCTTCCTCCACTTCAGTCTCTTTGTCATCTGGAAGGCCATCAAGCTCATTGAGATATTCATCACTAGACCACACAGAGGCCTTGCACTCCAGTGCATGAAAAGAATTCAACAAGGAAAAGCCAAGATGAAGGTGCCTCTCTAAGACTTGGTGATAAGCTAGGCAAACACCATCGCAAAGTCCGAAGAAGATGAGGTTGGTAACCTTTTGGAGCTCAACCTTTTTCCTTCTCTTTTCTAGCTCCAGTTGTTGATCTTCCTCTTCACTTCCCAAGGTTCCTTCCTACTTCCTAAACTTTCTTCTGAAGGTCTTTTTGTCCTTTGAATACTAGTTCACCATGTGGTCAAGATCATCGTGATTGACCTTGACGATGTCACGCTTAATGCACACTAAAGTTAGCTGGTGACCGACGTCCTCCAGATGAGAGTTAGCTTATTTAGTGATTGCCTTCACTTCCTCACCAACCTGCTACTTTACCTTTTCAAGCTTGGAAATGGCCATGTGCTTTAGCTTGCCAAATTTGAAGGCCACATTGGCAAGGGCATCTTCGCCCTATGCCAAACTCTCATTAGTCTAGTTCTGGATATCGATTCACTTTATAAGAAAGCCCAAAAAACACCTAAAGATGATGAAGAACTAGAAACAAAAAAGTGAAAAACTATTAGTGAAGATGAGGGATGGGCAAAGCCCATGAAATAAAGAACTAAGGGCCAAAATGTGTTACCATAGGGGAGTAGTAGGTAAAGGCTATCACGATGTGCTCCTTATTCAACAGCTGCTCAGGGAGCTCTTGGAATATGGCGTTAATGGTAACTCCTTAATAGAGCTATGGGATCATTCTACTCATGACATCATGATGAAATATGGACATGTCATTTATGATGTCCCAGATAGGTGACTTCGGCACCACTACCTTTGGCCAATGCGCATTCCTCGTGGTGTGATGACCTTGTGATCTGCCATCCACCCTAAAGCTGAGGTCTCCCTATGTTGCTTTTGTCAAAGGTCATTAACAATGTTAGTCCCTAGCTAATCCTCAAATAAACTACTGATTGAAAGATAACCAAGAGAGATGGAAGAAGGGGGGACTGAACCTTGTAGAGGAAGTTGAGTGTGAGGAGACACATCTTCACTATTTAAAATCTCAACCAGTTCCTTCATGAAAATGGAGATCTCTTCGGTCTTCACTTTTTGCTTTTTCCTCTTCTTCTCAACCTCCTTGATGGCCTGGGTTTCCTCAGTAACAACTCCCAGTTGGGCACCAACACCATACGGCGCTCAGTGAGGGGAATGGATTTCTTTCTCAAACTCCTTCAACTCTGTTGCCTCATAATCATCCAAACAAGGGATTCTGGTGTATGATGTTGTTCCACAGATTGGAGGTACTTTGGTAGCAGTGGTGTCAAGGGATGAGGACTCCACTCAAGCTTTCCTTGTCAAAAGGCAACTAGAGGCCTTTTTTCTGTGCTTCCACTTTGGAGACTTTGTCCCATCCTCTTTCTAAACCTTCGCATGAATCAAATCCTTGTAAAATTGGACATTAAATTCATTAGCCATCTCCAAAAAACAAAGGTATCAATGCAAGTGCTCTGAAGAAGAAAAAAAAATTGGAAAAAATACTTACTTGAAACAAGAGTCAATAGCTATGGCCCCCCTGAAGTACCTGAACCAGAAAGAGCCTTAGGAGGAATGTTTGTACATGACAGCATCGAAGATGCACTTGAGCTCATGCTTGTGGATAAGCAGCAGACTACAGTGCTTTCGAATGAAGGGGTAGACACGAAGGGCTCAGAGGACGTTCTTCATCATGAAGTCCTACTTAATGGGAAAATGGTAAACATCAACCCTTTTTTCCAAAGCCCCCCCAATCTGCCACTTGATGGGTTTCGGGAGCCAAACAGCGCAGCGGAATTTAACCGAAACCCTCCAGGATCCAAGTGAAATGGGGTAAACCCGGTGTTCAAAAATTTTCATACCTAATTTTTGATTGAGATCTCTCACTCAACTGTAGAGTCGAATCACAAAACTTGAACAGTTGATGTGCTCAGGCTCTCTATGGTATCCACACGAGCCTCTCGGGGTCACCACGCTTCCATCACGTCTCGGCAGATGCATTTCTCTTGCACTCACAGTGCTAGCTTACGTCCTCCAAGGAATTGCAAGAGAAGAGTGTGGCTGTCCTTTTTGGAGGCTAGGGCAAGGAGACCTGTGAATTTCTCACTTAAAAGTTGTATTTATAGTGAGACTCAACTTCCATGCCTAATGGGTTTTAAAGCCCTAATCCAATTAGGATTTAATTTCGGGCTTAATAATGGCTCAACTCATGGGCCCATTATTAATACGAAATTAAAGTGAAACCATAACCCAAATAATTAGCCCATGCACTCTAATGATCCAAATAGCTGATGTGTGCGACCCAATAGGCTCTTGCCATGTTGGCAATGATCATAAATCACATTTATGATCATAAGCAATGAGCGGTGTCTAGCAACACATCATTGCTACCCAAGTGACAAGATTGTCGGTGAATCGACTAAACCTTTCTGATCATAACTGATATATGCCATTGTCCCTTTGTCCAAGATATCAAGACTAAGCACGAGACATGGAATGTGTCACTCTCGTATAGCCCAATCTTTGGTTTCATGATTACCGAGTAAACTAACTTAAGCTGATGACATTGATATCGTATATCAACTCATCCAAGCATGGCCATGCATTTTCTAAGTCTCACTCTATCAAGGGGCCCGAAGATATCACTCCCGTTACATAGGGGGGACAAATCCCGTCTTGATCATACTAATCCCTCCACATGATATGTGACATACCTAATGACCTCAATCAAGTGCGCTCAGTTGCGGGCAACAAAGGAAAGTATCAAAGTATGTGACTCACATGTAGGGAACCTTGATGATCTTAGGTCAAAAGACTACATATACCATGATCACTATGAGAATCACTTATGACACTCATATAACGATCCATGTAGTGTTCTCATGGTGGGTCGGTCCAGTACACAAGTTCTCCAACTTGTACCCATATGTAGACTACATATCTCATATTAGTCTCCACATATGCTAGTCGTTATGTATTATTGCAACCCGCTCCACAATACTAATAGACCAGGGATATTTAAGAATATCATTATTCTAGGGTTACGATTATGTTTGTTAAGTTACGCAGAAATAAAACAACAAACATAATTGATGGATTAATGCCTTAATAAAATATCATGACTCACTGTGCAAAGAATACAATCATCTCATGATTGGCTTTTGAGCACAACACTAACACCACCGCCCGTAACTTAGCATCAAAATCAAGAAAATGCTTAATTAGCTTTTTGTCAAGAACCATCAAAAGATAGTCCATGTCCACCTCTAGATTTCCAGTTGACCGTTTGCCTAGTATCCCCCAAGACTCTGATGGTGACATAAAATGTTTTTTTTGCTAGTTGCTCTAAACATCTTGGGAGTTGAACATAAAATAATAGTTTTGCTCCTGGAACCTCATGGTAGCATGTCGTAAAAGTAACCCTTCGACATAAGAAGTAGCTTGTAATACTCCAAGAAGATGAGGATATGGTGCTCTAGCCCAAACACCTTTCCCATGTAGAGGTAGGCGGTGAAGTAGGCGTACGAGTTTGGTAGGAGCTGGTTAACTATGATCCTGTGGAACATACAAAAGTCCTTCACTATGGGATGAGGAAGATATTGGTGGCCAAACTTTAACTACATCTCAAGCACAGTGATTTCACCATCACGAGGACAATAGATCATCTCTCCCCTGTTCGGTACCCAAGTAGACACCTCGGTTTGAAGAATGCATTCTACTCGCTAATTCTCCACCTTCTCCAATGTGGTGTAGCTCAGGTGAGCATCCAGGGACTCCCAACCACCTCTAGAATTGACAATTACTTTGGCCACAATGCTACTTTGATATAAAGAAAATAAGAGAAAATTGGGAATGAAGAGCAAGACCCAACTAAGAATGAAAGGGTGCCAAAAAAGTTCACTAGAAATTCACCAAAAAACTAGATCTCAAGACCAGAAGAAAGCAAATAAGTGAAAAAAGTGGAGGAGTAATTATTCCACTGGATGATGGGGCTATATATAGTCCCGAATAAGTGCAAGCCAAATGTCACATTGAATGGGAAGATGTGCAAAGTAAAAATTACGTTGTATTGAAAGAATCATGCATTACAAGTAGAGCCAATCTTTGGATAACATGTATGCCTAAAAACTTGAATCGAGGCAATGATTCTTATTATGAAAGGACATGAAGTTGGTATCACATGAACTGAAGTCATTGGCAGCAATTGAAAAGAAATAATTGATACTTCTGATTGAAGAGATGTAATTGATGCTTCTAAATGAAGCAACCTTATGTAAGTCCAACAAGTGTAATGGTTGGATTAAGGAAGCCCAAATGACATGATGGGAAAGGGGAAAACATTGGGGCCGAAGCAATTTGAAACAACAAAAACACTCGAGGCTACTGAATCTACAAGCCCATTGGCTACTAGGGGGAGGCCATATGATGGCTCCTGCAAGCCCATCTGAAGAACTCCTAACTTCAGCGCCCAAAGAGCTCAAGCATAGTCATTTGGTACAATGAATAAGCATCATGCCATCCAAAGCTCAGGAGGGTTGATGAACCTGGCTAGCTGCTTTGTCGAGGGATGTATTAGGGACCTCGGCATCTGGAGACTGAGGTACTTCCAAAATATTCATAAAGCCGTTAAGGACGTACAACCTAGTGCCTTTGAGGTACTTGCTTAGGCGTGTGTTAGGACAGCTAGTTGCAAGGTTTTTGGGTGGGAAATAGACCCCTAACCTCGTATCTCACTATACATGTTGATGGTAGATCTAAGGAATTACTAGTATGCCTTGGTTCTCAAAGCCCCAAATAAAATGGGGACATCTCTAAACTTTGGGTGTGTAACTTTTGTTGAGCATCTCTCATACTCCCAGCTATATTACATAATTACTTGGGCGTGAGAGAGTTCCTTCTAAAAAACATTTCAAGGACTCCCTTCCCCAATTTCTGGTATCTGTAAGGTTCATAATCATTTAGGGTATACTTACCCATGAGACATGATGCGAGATTTATACGACAGAGAATTCCAAGGACCCCAATAAGTGAATTCATATTTTTCTATACTAACTAGAAGCAAGCTATAGTAATGCAACATGAATTTTGTAGTGAAGGATATTTAAGTCACGATTGCCAAAAGAAAAAATGGGTTAGCAAAACCAAACAAATGGACTTTGCTGGAAATCCACTAATGCCATAAAACAATCAATATGGCAAGATTTATAATTTAGGATGGTGGAGTCACCTTAATATTTCTTGGAACAATCAGTGGCAACAAAAACTGTCAAGCTTTTCACCTAGACCACTTTAGCGAAGAAGATTAACTACGAAAGAATTGATATTGAAATGCAAGCAATATTTTGACACTCAAATTGATGCAACTAATTCAAAATTGAGGAATATAAGAGAAACAATGAAGAATATTGAAACACAGCATGGTCAACTTGCCAAGATTATTTTAGAAAGGCCGCAACCTGCTTTGTCAGCTAAAATTGAGCCAAATTTGAGAGAAATGAATGCATTAAGGTTTTGGAGAGAAAAAAACCCGCTTAAATCATCAAGGAGGCCATTTGGCCGATGACATTAAACAAATTACTTATTGGGAGGCAACCTATACCATTAAAATTTGCTATACATTTCTTTTCTATTTGGTTTTATTTTTTAATTTAAATTTTATTGCTATCAGTTGATTGTATTGTTGATTGTACTGTAATTCCATGTTGTATGCTTCTATGTATGAGATTAAGGTCGATTTGTGAAGAAACTTTTATGAAAAGAGGGAAGAAAATGCTGCAATCAAGTTTAGGCAAGATTGAAAAATTTTAAAAGTTACAAGAGGAATACACACCCTTAGACACGCCCATGTTTAGGGTCATGTTTGAAAACATGGTCTCAAACATAGCCATCATTGCATTGGGATAATGACTTTTTAAAGAAATTTTTAAGTTTAGCTCTATTATGCCAAACACATACTTAGTCACCCTAATCTTCATGGTTGCGCTTGCCTTTAAGTCAAAAGTCTAAAGAACAATCACATTTGGAGCCATGCCCGAGACTTAAAGTGTGTTTGCCAAACGTGGTTTTTGTCACAGCCGTGAATGAGAATATGTTTCCCTTCTATTTTCAAATGTTTTAGTCTCCAAATTATGAGCATGGTCATTTTCATGCCCATGTTTTAAATTGTGTTAGTCTTCTATGTTCAAAAACCTTTGAGTCCATATGCCAAACATGATCAATTACACAGTCGTGTTTGAAATCATTCACTGAACATGTTCTTTTTCACTATTGTTTTATAGTTCGTGTTTCTTCTTGTTTTTTTTTTAAATTTTTTGTTTCTTATGTCAAGCACGGCATGTATTAGGGCAATGCTTTAAAGTGTGTTTCACAAGTTTTAACCAAGATGGTATCAAACATGCCCGTGTTCATGATTGTGTCTCTTAAAAATATAAGGTCCATCACACATATTCACAGGATCACTATCCCCCTTTCACATGAAACTCTTAGAATCTTATTCCTTAGGCTCCCAAAATTAAACCTTAGCCAACATATGCCCTAGGCAAGGTTGACCTCATTTGTGTGCAAGATAGTTGATTTTGTTCCTTACATCTTCACTTTTCTCTCTACCAAGATAACTTTCTGTTGATAGATTTATTTGAGTTTATTGATTGATTTGGTTGAATTCTTACAATGGGCAGTAGTTATTCATGGTGTTTGATTGATTTCTTGCTCCAATTGAAGTTAGTTTTGAGTTTATAGCATGATTTGTCAATATGGATGATGTTGGTTGTCGGTATTGAAAGTTGAAAAGTTTGGATGTGATGGTCTATGGAATTGATTAAATTCTTGATATGGATTAATTTTTTCATGAATTCAATGATGCAAGTTGATTGTAGGAGTGTTATTCCACTACTTGGAATTAGTTACAGCTGTTACTTAGATTGATTATTGAGTGTTATAGGGCTTGGTAGTCTTTTTGTGTAGTAGTTGTTTACGTTACTTGAGAGTAGGAAACAACAATAGTGGGAAAGGCATTTAATAGTTTTCCATGGATTTGTATGCATTCAATCTTGGATATTAAGTTTGATCACCATGGTGCCTATGTTTAATTGAACAATGCTATATGAAGAATTCCAAATTAATTTCTTTTTGTGGCTCTAATTATTTGGATTATGGATTTATATTATCATTAAATTTGAAATTATTATTGTACTAGGGAATATCTTATACTAATTTTAAGATGTCAGACAATGACAGAATGGATGAGCCTTAGTGGGAGCAAGAATGGGATCACAGTTGCTTTATTTCTCCTTAGGCAATTCGAGTCCATAAAGCCATCATGGGGAAAGAGGTTGCACATTAGCTTGGCTCTAACTGCTTTATCCTCTACAACTAGGTCTTTTTGGCCGCATCAGATGTCAAGGATGGCATGTTATCTACAGGCTTCCAGACATCACTTCCATAGAATTTGTTTATGAGTTTTACATTAATGCACATGCTTCGAGCCATTTCCCATAGTCAATGTGGTGTTTGAATTTGTCATCAATTTTTGACATCTTGTCTAGAGGTTTGGTGGAAGAAAGCTTGTTGATAGTATTCTTGCAACAATGAAGAAGAGAGCTAGGCTATTCCCTATAGTGTTTCCTAGGAGGGGACCCCTGGCATTCAAGTTGGGCCTTTCATAAAAAGGATAGGTGAGAATAGAAAAGGAAAGTGTGAGGAGCATAAGAGTTACCTTAATCTAGAGAGTTTTGAAGTATTTATAAGTCTGAGGGATAAATGGGCCTCTGAAGCCTTCACAGGGGGAGGCTTGCTACATTGTCAGCTAGATTTGGAAATTCAAAGTCTGCACTTGTAGGATGGCCCTATCAGACGACCGTAGAGTGTTGACAAGGGCATCTACTGGCAAGCCTCCTACTAGCAACAGCTCTGTCAGTGGTCCCCTAGGGCCACATTGAGGGGATAAAATTTGATGTACCATGCACTGTTTCCCTAATGTAGCTTGACCTTCATCAGTCCTAGCGTACTTTAGGGGTTCCTAGTCGACTCCAAGGTTTAGGGCTTAGTTTGACCATGCCCAGGTAAAAGATCGAGCGTTGACGGGAGTGATAGCCCCTCGGCCATCATATGCCCCCGAATAGCCTTGATGTCAATCTAGAGGTCCAGGCTTTTGTTGCCATATTAGGTGTTACGGCCCTTCTAGAGGGAGGTAAGGACTTTAGAATTTAGTTTAGAAGTTTAATTTAAGTTTGCCTAGCAAGAATTAAGAAGTTTGCCAAAGTTCACTAAGTTCCGACAAGAATAAAGCTCTGAACTAAGTTCAGGGGCAAAATGGTAATTTTGCACCCTGAGTGGCCGGGACGAGTCCCGAGTGTTTTAAAATGAATTTTTAGAACTTAACTTTTAACCTTAACTCAAACTCAACAAATAGACAAGGATTTAATCAAGAACTGTTAAGTTACAAAGATGGGGGACCTAATTGCACTTAACTTGAAACCTTGGTGATCTTGGTTGCTAAGTGAGGGTTTAAGAAGGGAAAGAGGGGGAGAAGCTGCCATTAACACGTTCTTAAGCTTCCCTCACTCATTTCTCTCTCAAATTGAACTTGGAATCAAGTGATCTTGGTGTCAAGAGGTGCAATTAAGGGTGTATAAGCTTGGAGAAGTGATTTTCAAGCTTGAAATCATGTTTTTGAAGCTTGGAAGGATGTTTTTCTCCATCCCCTATTTTTGAACGAGGTAAGAGTTGTGTTCTTGATTGAATTCATGGTATTTGGTTGATTTGAAGCTTGGGTTTTGGTTAGGAGGCACGAATTTTGATGTTTAGAGCTTTGTTTTTGGTTTGGAACTTGTGTAGAACTTTGGGAGCTTGGTTGAACGAAAAGGGGCTTTGATTCTTGCTTGTTACTTGGAGTTAAGGTAAGGGAGAAGTGTTTTTAAGTTCATGGAATGCTATTGGCTTGGAATTGCTTGAGAAATTTGAGTAGTTTTTGGCTATGGCATTGAGAAACATTTTGGTGAATTATGGTGGACTAGCTATGATTGAGAGGATTGGTTTGATGTTACTAATACATCATAGCTTAGCTTTTGATAGTTGGTTATGTTCTATGCAACATGTACTATGTGTGTATGAAATTTGGAGGCATTCTATGCATGTTTGATATGTGTATTTGGTGTCCAAAGTTCATAGCAGCAAAATCGCGCCAAATTCTGCATTTCTGCAGAATTGGCGACGCGGCGCCAATTGGCCCACGAAACCAGCGACGCGTCGCCAATCCAGAAAAATGTTTCAGAACGTCGACAACTGTGGCGACGCGTCGCCAAGACAGCATTTGACACCCGGCGCCAACACCAAAAAATGGGATTTGACTTTTTGCTCGGGTGACCCGATTGAGACTACGGAAGGTTCTTAGCGTGCCTAAGGGTCTGAGGATCTATCACCTCCGAGACTTAAAAACACTTAAATTGTCCTATGAGTTTTAGAGTTTATGAGGTAACTAAAGTGCTTAGGCAACAAGTTAAGGAAACTATGTTGCAAATGAACATAATTAGCTACCACTAGCTCAGGTGAGAGGTTTAGAACCCTCGTCGGCCTAGCCGTGCCGTAGCCACGAGGCCACGAGGCAAAACCTTGTTCATCTAGTCTACATCAACGAGGCCCTGCGGCCTAGTCTACAAAGTCCCACCATAATTCCCCTGCATAACAACTAGGTGAGAGGTTTTATGATTGTTTGTGGCTTGCTAAGGTTCGCCCTTGGGCCGAGTGCCAGGTTGCTAAGTGGTTGCGCTTGGCCTGGTAAGGAGGACTACTTGAGGAGAGGTCTACGGACCTGGTTATATGCATATATACTAGTACCCTCATGCTGTGTGAGCTCGCAGCCAGAGTCCTAGCTTTTTCTTGCAGGTACATTGAAGACCCCTTACTGAGAATTGTTGAATTCTCACTCCCTGTTTGTTATGCAGAGCCTGGAGTAGCTGGACCGGATAATCGTTGAGGATTATCACGGTAGTACCTTTTTGGTGTGTAAAGGTACGGTAGTTGAGAAACCTTGAGTTTCTAGTTCACATTAGTACTCAGTTGGTTTGTTGGTCAGGTAGCAGTACTAACTTGTTTCTTCCTTTGGCTGCAGAGCCTAGTAGCACTTGGCAGAGGATTTGTGAGACTCGCCACTGGGACGGGTGTCCAAAGTGGGAGCTAGGGTAAAGAGATCTCAGCAAAGTCTTGTATTTTGATACAGTACTTTCTTTTGCCTCCATAATCTATGTTATAAAGAGTCCTTGACTCAGGATTGTTCTTGGGTGGGAGCATTAGTTACTTCATTGTATGAATGCTTTCACGAGTTGTTTATGTGTAGTTAACCACACAAATTGTTGATTTTGATATGCTTTGGCAGTTTGTATATATTTGTGCAGAAATTACTCGGCCGAGTTCTTGTTTTAATCTTTTATGGTTTTAATAAACCAAGTCAAAGCATAAGAACATACATGTTGCATTTCTAGGTTAATCAACTAGTAGCATTGGATTTAATCCGCACACATACTCAGCTAGCCAATTACAATCCACTGTGAGACAAACGCTCACAGGGTATTTCGGGCAGGGGCACGGGGGATCGTGTCAGTGTTTTTGGTATCAGAGCTAAGGGTTTATTTCATAGATATTGGAGGCTTAGACTGAGATCTAGTTGGAAAAGTCCAAGTGCTAGGAAGTTAGTATTGACCAACATCTGGGGATTGTTGTCTGGCTGTGGTTACATGTTACCATGGTTGACACTAGGTCGGGAGCATCAAGGGGAACTAGAGAACCTGGTGAGGGTTCTAAGAACCTGGTGAGGGTTCTAGTGACCCGGTTGTGGTGAGGCTGGATGAGATATCCAGGGTGCTACAGGGGTTGACAGAGACTATGGCTCAGGTGGCACAGGGTATGAATACCCTTGTGACAGAGATGTTCAGAGATTATGAGGACAGGGGTGCTGTCCAGGAGGAGGATGAACCACAACAGGAGCAGGAAAGGCATGCTGAGCCACAGCAAGTGCCTAGAGCTCAAGAACGCCGAAATCAAGTTCATGAGGAGGAAAGGGAACCAGAGATGATGGAGGCTCCAAGGAGGGGAGACACTCCACATCAAATGAGATTATTGGAGAAGTTCAAGACTGTTGATCCACCTAGCTTTGATGGGACCGGAGATCCTGACAGAGCAGAGGATTGGTTGTCCATTATTAACAGACTCTTCACTTGTGGTGGTTATGAGTCAGAGCAGAGGATGGTTTTGGTACCATTCTTTCTGAGAGGGAGAGCCAGTCTTTGGTGGGACGACGTGATGGAGTTGCTGAGGGAGAGTAATGGCACTCGTCCAGAGCACAAGAAAAAGGTGCTCAAGTGGTCAGACTTCGAGAAGAAGTTCAGACAGGAGTATATCAGTGAAGCTGCACAGGATCAGAGGAGGATCCAGTTTGAGAATCTGACTCAGGGGGAGATGTCAGTACGGGAGTATGAGCAGCGCTACAATTCACTTATCCGGTATGCTCCATATATGTTGGGGAATGATGAGCTGAAAGCTAAGAAGTTTTCCCAGGGTTTGAAACCTGTATTCAGGAGGTATATGGCGACAGTTGATATCAGGAGCTATCGCCAAGTGGTTCAGAAGGCATTGGCCTTGGAAAGGGAATTCGAGGATTCCAGAGCACCCATGAAAAAGGTGGAAGCTGGACCATCCAACTTGGGAAAAAGTGCAGGAAAGCGACCAATGGTGGGGAATCAGGATCCATCCAAGAGGAGGAGGACAGGTTTATGTCCAAGGTGCAGACGGTTTCATGGTGGCAGACCATGTACACTGGGTACAGATACCTGTAATATATGTGGCCAGAGAGGGCATTGGGCGAGGGACTGCCCAAGAGTTCGACCGATGACAGGTCCGCCTCGGACTTTACCTCCAGTACCGCTTGCTATTGGGAATCGGCCTGGTGTGGCCACAGCAGCAGTTGAGCCGAGAGTTTTCGCCCTGACGAGTCAAGTGGCCAGAGAACCGCCCGCCGTTCGAGGTAATTTTACTTTTCAGAACGGTAGTGTTAGAGTACTTTTCGATACGGGAGCTACTCTTTCAGTGATATCTTCTGCCTTGGTAGATAAGCTTAGTTTGCAGCGTGAAATTTCGGGTGAGTTGAGACTCATCAGGACTGCAGGGAGGGGTTTTATTATGACCAATGAAGTGGTTACTAGGTATCCCTTGCAGTTAGGTGATCATGATTTTTGTTGTGAGTTGTGGGTGATTGAGTTAAGATCATATGATCTGGTGTTGGGAATGGACTGGTTGAGTAAGCATAAGGCACAAATTGATTGTGCGAATCACTCAGTTGACATTATTGATGCTCAGGGAGCTAGAGTGACTTGCACAGGAGGGTTGGCATCTAGTGCTAAGAGTTTACACCTTAGACTTATAGATACCATCCCTGTAGTTGGTGAAGAAAAGTATTATTCGTTGAATGGAGTGGCTATAGAAAAGGAATTGGGGAGGATTCCTGTAGCTAATCAGTTCCCTGAGGTGTTTCCAGTGGAGTTACCTGGGTTACCACCTAGGAGGGATACTGAGTTTGCTATCCATCTGTAACCAGGGGTTGAGCCTATTTCAGTACCACCTTATAGGATGTCAGCTCCTGAGATGGATGAATTGAAGAAGCAGTTGGAGGAACTGCTAAGGAAGGGCTTTATAAGGCCAAGTGTATCACCGTGGGGAGCTCCAGTGTTATTTGTGAAGAAGAAAGATGGAACTTTCAGGTTGTGCATCGATTACAGGAAGTTGAATGCAGTGACAGTTAAGAATAAGTATCCACTTCCTAGAATTGATGATTTGTTTGACAGACTCAGAGGAGCGAGAGTGTTTTCCAGGATTGATCTTCGGTCTGGGTATTTTCAGATCAGAGTTAAGGAGGAAGACATTCCGAAGACTGCCTTCAGGATAAGGTACGGACATTATGAGTATACGGTTATGCCTTTCAGTATGACTAATGCTCCAGCAGTGTTTATGGAAGCTTTGAATCGGATCTTTAAGCCATTTCTGGATCAGTTTGTTGAGGTCTTCATCGATGATATTCTGGTTTATTCACAGTCTACAGTAGAGCATGAGGAGCACCTTAGAACAGTTTTGCAAGTGCTGAAGAATAATCAGTACTACGCAAAATTGTCTAAGTGTGAGTTTTGGTCTGAGAGGATTCAGTTTTTGGGGCATATCATCAGTGCTCAGGGTTTGTCAGTTGATCCTGAAAAAGTTCAAGAAGTAGTTGAGTCGAAGAGACCGACTACAGTTACAGAGGTCAGGAGTTTCTTGGGTTTGGCAGGTTATTATAGACGCTTCATAGAGAAATTCTCTGTGATAGGTACACCGTTGACAGCGTTGACCAAGAAGGCTCAGAAGTTTGAGTGGACACCGAAGTGTGAAGAAGCTTACATGAAATTAAAGGAAAAGTTGACTAGTGCACCCATACTTGTCTTGCCAGATCCGGACAGAGCTTTTACAGTTTATACTGATGCATCAGGTTCAGGTTTGGGTTGTGTGCTGATGCAGGACAGTCAGGTGATTGCTTATGGTTCGAGACAGTTGAGGCCTAATGAGTTGAATTATCCTGTTCATGATCTTGAACTTGCAGCAGTGATTTTTGCACTAAAGTTGTGGAGGCATTATTTGATGGGAAGATCATTCAGAATCTTCACTGATCACAAGAGTTTGAAATATTTATTTACCCAGAAGGATCTGAACATGAGACAGCGGCGATGGATTGAATATATCAAAGATTATGATTGTTCGATCGAATACTGCGCTGGTAAAGGAAATGTGGTAGCAGATGCTTTAAGTCGGAAGTACACAGGAGTGATCTTATCCAAGGATCAGGCTACGGACTCCTCTGAAGGAGTATTGAGGGACTGTTTCTTAGCTTTGCATGAATTATGGCAAAGTCGAGAAAAATCCCTAGTTTACGTTTTGGAAGTTCAGTCAGCTTGGTTAGTCAGAGTCAGAGAAGCTCAGTTGAAAGATCCATTATTGAAGAAGATTTCAGGTGAAGCTAAGTCTGGTACTTTGAAGAAGGAATTTAGATACAGAGATCGAATACTGCATTATGGTGATCGACTCTACGTACCGAATGTTGAGGGACTTAGGCAGCAAGTCCTACAGGAGGCACATAGCAGCGCATTGAGTATCCACCCTGGTGTTAGTAAGATGTATCAAGATCTGAAGACACATTTTTGGTGGCCAGGATTGAAAAGAGATGTACGAGGACATGTGGCAAAGTGTTTGACATGTCAGGTGGTGAAAGTTGAACATCAGAAACCAACAGGCACACTACAGAGTCTATCTCTGCCAGTGAGGAAGTGGGGATCTGTTACTATGGATTTCCTAGTGGGGCTACCGACCACCCGGAGTCAGCATGATGCTATTTGGGTGGTGGTCGATAGATTGACGAAGTCGGCACACTTTATACCGATCAGAGCCACCTACACATTGGAGAAGTTGGCTCAGTTGTATCTCAGGGAGATTGTGAGACTCCATGGGATACCGGATCAGATCATATCAGACAGAGATCCACGATTTACATCACGGTTCTGGAATGCTTTTCAAGAAGCATTGGGCAGTAAAGTTAGCCTCAGTACTGCTTTTCATCCACAGACTGACGGGCAATCTGAGAGGGTGATTCAGACTTTGGAGGACATGTTACGCATGTGTGTCATTGACTTCAGAGGTGATTGGGATCAGCACTTACCACTGATCGAGTTTGCCTATAATAACAGTCATCAATCTGTTATTGGAATGGCGCCCTATGAAGCTTTGTATGGGAGACGGTGTATGACACCTCATTGTTGGGCAGATCCAGCAGACAGAGTAGTTATTGGACCTGAAATCATAGCTGACACAACAGCTAAGATTAAGTTGATTCAGCAAAGGATCAAGACCGCCAATGACAGGCAGACTAAGTATGCGAACTTGAGAAGAAGAGATTTAAGTTTTGAAGTTGGTGATAAGGTGCTTTTGAAAGTGTCGCCCATGAAAGGAGTTAGCCGTTTTGGGCAAAGGGGCAAGTTAGCTCCTAGGTTTATTGGACCTTATGAAGTGTTGGAGAAAGTGGGGAAGGTTGCTTATCGGTTAGCATTACCACCTAACCTATCTCAAGTGCATAACGTGTTTCACGTTAGTCTACTCAGGAAGTGCACAGTGGAACCGGGACAGGTAGTAAATCCTTCAGTAATACCCATTCAGGAAGACTTGACCTACGAGGAGAAACCAGTTCAGATATTAGATAGGCAAGTCAAGAAACTGAGGACTAAGTGGATTCCGATGGTTAAGATCCTTTGGTCTAACCATAGTGAGGAGGAAGCTACCTGGGAGACGGAGCAGGATATGCTGAAAAGGTATCCTAGTGTTTTTCTGGAGTTGCAACGGAATTTGGGGGACCAAATTCAAGAAGGAGGGGAGAATGTTATGGCCCTTCTAGTAGGACGTGCAGTTGAGGAAGGTAAAGAGTTTTGAATTAAGTTTAGAAGTTTAATTTAAGTTTACTTAGCAAGAATAAAGGAGTTTACCGAAGTTCACTAAGTTCCGACAAGAATAAAGCTCTGAACTAAGTTCAGGGGCAAAATGGTAATTTTGCACCCTGAGTAGCCGAGACGAGTCCCGAGTGTTTTAAAATGAATTTTTAGAACTTAACTCTTAACCTTAACTCAAACTTGACAAATAGACAAGAATTTAATCAAGAACTGTTAAGTTACAAAGATGGGGGACCTAATTGCACTTAACTTGAAACCTTGGTGATCTTGGTGTTAAGTGAGGGTTTAAGAAGGGGAAGAGGAGGGAAGGCTGCCATAAACACGTTCTTAAGCTTCCCTCACTCATTTCTCTCTCAAATTGAGCTTGGAATCAAGTGATCTTGGTGTCAAGAGGTGCAATTAAGGGTATATAAGCTTGGAGGAAGCATTTTCAACCTTGAAATCATGTTTTTGAAGCTTGGAAGGACGTTTTTCTCCATCCCCTGTTTTTGAACGAGGTAAGAGTTGTGTTCTTGATTGAATTCTTGGTATTTGGTTGATTTGAAGCTTGGGTTTTGGTTAGGAGGCATGAATTTGATGTTTGGAGCTTTGTTTTTGGATTGGAACTTGTGTAGAACTTTGGGAGCTTGGTTGAACGAAAAGGGGTTTTGATTCTTGCTTGTTACTTGGAGTTGAGGTAAGGGAGAAGTGTTTTTATGTTCATGGAATGCTATTGGCTTGGAATTGCTTGAGAAATTTGAGTAGTTTTTGGCTAAGGCATTGAGAAACGTTTTGGTGAATTATGGTGGACTAGCGGGATTGAGAGGATTTGTTTGATGTTACGATACATCATAGCTTAGCTTTTGATAGTTGGTTATGTTCCTTGCAACATGTACTTTGTGTGTATGAAATTTGGAGGCATTCCATGCATGTTTGATATGTGTGGGAAGTGTCCAAAGTTCATAGCAGTAAAATTGGGGTTTTCTGAGCATTTTGCAGGTTTGGCGACGCGTCGCCAATCCCCACGAGTTCCCACGACGCGTCGCCAATCCAGAAAAATGTTTCAGAACGTCGACAACTGTGGCGACGCGTCGCCAAGACAGCATTTGACACCCGGTTTTATTTTCAGCATAACTTTTCGCTCGGGCGTCCGATTGAGGTGATTCAAGATTCCACTTGAAACTAAGAGGGAGTACTATCACCTCAATGTTTTGAAAACACTTAAATAGTCCCAGTTTTAGATTTATATTAACTCAAAGTGAAGGCAAGTTTTTAAGGAAACTATGTTGCAAATGAACATAATTAGCTATCACTAGCTCAGGTGAGAGGTTTAGAACCCTCGTCGGCCTAGCCGTGCCGTAGCCACGAGGCCACGAGGCAAAACCTTGTTCATCTAGTCTACATCAACGAGGCCCTGCGGCCTAGTCTACAAAGTCCCACCATAATTCCCCTGCATAACAACTAGGTGAGAGGTTTTATGATTGTTTGTGGCTTGCTAAGGTTCGCCCTTGGGCCGAGTGCCAGGTTGCTAAGTAGTTGCGCTTGGCCTGGTAAGGAGGACTACTTGAGGAGAGGTCTACGGACCTGGTTATATGCATATATACTAGTACCCTCATGCTGTGTGAGCTCGCAGCCAGAGTCCTAGGTTTTTCTTGCAGGTACATTGGCAGACCCCTTACTGAGAATTATTGAATTCTCACTCCCTTGTTTGTTATGCAGAGCCTGGAGTAGCTGGACCAGATAATCGTTGAGGATTATCACGGTAGTACCTTTTTGGTGTGTAATGGTAAGGTAGTTGAGAAACCTTGACTTTCTAGTTTGCCTAAGTGCTCAGTTGGTTTGTTGGTCAGGTAGCAGTACTAACTTGTTTCTTCCTTTGGCTGTAGAGCCTAGTAGCACTTGGCAGAGGATTTGTGAGACTCGCCACTGGGACGGGTGTCCAAAGTGGGAGCTAGGGTAAAGAGATCTCAGCAAAGTCTTGTATTTTGATACAGTACTTTCTTTTGCCTCCATAATCTATGTTATAAAGATCCTTGACTCAGGATTGTTCTTGGGTGGGAGCATTAGTTACTTCATTGTATGAATGCTTTCACGAGTTGTTTATGTGTAGTTAACTCACACAAATGTTGATTTTGATATGCTTTGGCAGTTTGTATATATTATGCATAAATTACTCAGCCGGCTAAATGTTTTATGGTTTTACTATACCAAGTCAAAGCATAAGTGCATACATATTGCATTCTAGGTTAATCAACTAGTAGCATTGGATTTAATCCACACACATAACCAGCTAGCCAATTACAATCCACCGTGAGACAAACGCTCACAGGGTATCCCGGGCAGAGGCACGGGGGATCGTGTCATTAGGGGTATGGATGATTGCTTCTTCGATGTTGTTCATTCTAGCTTAGGGCTTATCTAGCTTTTCCTAGGCATTTCTCATAGTTGAATGTTTTTCTTGCCCATTTTAATTTATTTTTTTCCTAATTTTCTAGGGTATTAATGCCATACATTTTCATCAAGGAGGCACTGATCGGGCCCTCATAACTGCTAGTTCAATCATTTCACAAAAATCCATGGCCTCATTAAATTCACCGTGTAAATATGGCATGACCTGAGTGGTTGAAAGTCTTCAAATGTGTCACATTGGCCAGTAAGGCAACTTAAAAATTCACTGTGCTTGAATAATTGTCACTTTTGAGATTCTCTCTTGTGATCCATATATACCCTTGGCCCTTAAAAGTTGTCCCACACTTCTCTGACTTATTCTTGCTTTCATTCTCTTGCTCTTAAGTTTTCTCTCACTCTTTCACATTTGGCGTGTTGGTTACCATGGTAGGGTTCTCCCCATTCTTCATTTTTTACCCTAACCTTGATCTTCTTTAATGGCCATCCACCTTTTTCTTTCTCTTTATTTCAAAGTAGCCTATTCCCCTAAGGTAGGTAACATGGGTTCTTAAACCCATTCTGAGGTCCAATATGCTTAACAAGGGGCCGAACATCCATGGAGTTTATTGGATACCCATCCACATTGCACCAAGCTAGAGAAGGTCGAGAAATGGTGGAGGAAATAATTTTACCCTTCATATGCCCATGTTTGCTTACTCGAAAGAGGTGAACTGAGCTACTATCACTAGGAATGAGAGATCACCATTTTCACCACCTAGATGAAGGTGGTGTCATGCTCTAAACCACTCCCTATGCACTTATATGTCATTCATGAGGTTTCACAACATAAGTGCCAATTTAATGATATCGTGTAGCTTAGGACACAAGCAACATGACACTTGGCAATATTTTTAACTTAGTTTCTTGGTTTTGGTTGAGAAATATGAGTCACTTGGGCATTTTTAGTTGAGTCTATTTTGCGCCATTAATTCAAGGTAAGCTAGCGCTGTGTTGACCTTGAAAGCCAAAATGGATAGAATATCATTTACCCAGCAAAAAGGGAGGTACGCAAGATAAAATTCCTAGCAGACACACACCTGTGTCCAAGTAGGCCTACCTTCGAGCTCCCAAACACTTGCTAGGAACACATCCACATGCACTTAGAAACTACTTTCACATACACTTGGATACAATTTTTTCCATTCTCTTGCTAGCTTTCGTTGGAACTTAAACAAGGCCAGAATGTTGCTACTTATCACCATAGAAACAAGTGAGTGCAAGCATCAAAACACACACTTAGTCATATTACCATTTTAAGCATTATTTTGTTACCAACACTTATGTGTCCAAAATGTACCTGAAAGCTTACAACACAAAAAAAACTAGTGAGAAGCACACTAAATCTGCTAGACCATTCCCTAAAACAAAAAGAGATGGGGTATGAATGATAACACTTAGTAAGGGCCGAATTCAGTAAGTGCCTACAACATCCATATACACTTAAACTTAACATAAGCCATAAGCCTTTGCTGAGGCCAAACCTGCATCCAAAGATGCAGAAAGCATACTGCAAACATAGAACTATGTACCAAACATAACATATGGGCCATCACACATATACAAACAAGGGAGTACACAAGCACACACACCACAAACCTAGCTTAACACTCTCGGGGCCTAGCAAGCTTTCCCTATTACTATATCAATTTAATTATCTTAGTTTAGGATTTTTAGTTTGAGTTCATAAAGCTCTAGACCCTAATATGGATTTGCCAGACCCATAAAAGAGTCCTACTGCTTGCCTCTAACATATTCTAACTAGAAGAACACCCCAGTTACTCTCGGTAACCTTAGCACATTGCAGCACCTAGATTCACTTAGCCATAAGCCATCTTCTAGGGCTTTCCTTTCCTCAAGAACTGTGATAGCCCCCAGAGCTATAGGTGTTACCCACTCCAGGGTAGTCCAATTATGGTGCCAAAATTGTGCATTTAGACTCCCAACATTGGTAATGTTCTGTAGGCCATCAGAACACTACCCTTAGTGTGCTTACCCAAGTGGCCCTCTTGGGCACTATGTAAACATGTGCATATTTGTCCAACCATCACACACATATTCACTTTTCATGCACACCATAGCAGCAAATAAGGAAAACATTAGCACAAGTCTTAATCTTGGCTACCAGACATTAGGCAATCTTGTTAAGTTCTAGTGACTTGCCACTACACCTATAACTTTCACTAATAACTTGTACAATTCTGCCATTTACCCCCTTGTATTATTTGCTCCATTATCAAGTAGAGACTTAGAGCAAACCAAGGAATTTTTTTTTACATCAATAGCCCACCATGGACCAAGTTATTGATTTTTGGAGTTGGTTACAAAATTCTAACCAAATGAACAATAACTTAGCCAACTTTGCAACGTCATATATTTGTCTACAATGCTCTAAATTTAGAATTCCAAATCCCAGTTTAACCTATGGATGTTCTCTAGGTGTGGTCAAAATGTTATACAAGTATTCCTCCTACACAGGGACATATAGAACTTTAAGTTCAGAGTCAAAATTCAAGTCACTTTATGACCATTTTGCCCATAAAAAATTTCATAAG
Organism: Aquilaria sinensis; assembly: GCA_005392925.1. Taxonomy (NCBI): domain Eukaryota; kingdom Viridiplantae; phylum Streptophyta; class Magnoliopsida; order Malvales; family Thymelaeaceae; genus Aquilaria; species Aquilaria sinensis. The sequence continues at coordinate 66,959 of SMDT01000856.1, read as the reverse complement.
TGTGCAAACACTTCATTCACAAGGAGAAAGCCTCCAAGGCTATCCCATACATGTACAATACACATAGGAATTACATGCTATTATATCTAATAACTTTATGTGGTGAAAATAGAATTTACTAGTAAGGAGCCTATCACACTTCGGCAACTTTGCCCTACATCACATGCATAGCCAAAACATTGCTCAAATGTTCACATACTTGTCTCATTTCATATACAATAGATGTACATGCATACATGCTCTAAAAAATGGTGTTAACTTAGCTAAATATGCACCCTAGGTTATAGGAGTGCATGAGACACAATGGACTCTAGAACATGATGCTGGACAGTTGCTGCAGAACACAAAAACTACCATCACTAAAAATACCAAATGTGCTTCTAAAATCACCAAACTTTCCAAATCACAACTAGACATATGGAAGTTCAAGTACCTAAAAATTTAGAGCAAAAATCAAGCACAAATGTTAGTTTAGCGGTGATCTTTCAGCTGGACCTAAAATGACGGAATTGAGGGGAGTAAGTTTTATTGAGAAACTTAGTAAGGGAAACACTCGGTCTCTTAAGAAAATGTGACCCTCATTAAAACCTACATCTAAAGACCCTAAAACACAAAACCACAATGCATACATATAAGATATAGCAACCAAGTGTAGCAGCCATTCACAACCAACAAACACATGAAATGCAACAGCAACATAAACCATAGGTTAGTCCATAAAACACATAATAAACACAACCAAATCACTATGGCAGCCCTCCTCAAGCTAATGCTTAGTCTTAGGAGGATTTTAGCACTAGTTAGTACTAACTTTGGGCTCTAGAAACCCCAATTTTCACAACCATCATTGTGCACTTCACATTAGGTCAGAAGACCTTCAATACTAAGCTTGGTTCATCAAGCTCATGGCTCTCTTCCAAGCTAAGCCCTAGCTCTATGGTTGCTTGAAAATACAAAAAGTAACCCATGAGAGCAAGAGAACCCTTACCTTGATGGGTATGCTGAAATTGCGGCTTGATCTTAGGCGCACTCAAGCAATAGCACCAAATAGCTTCAAATTGTGCTTCCTTGACTTTAATTGCAAGTAGTTTTGAGTTTGAAGCTATGGTGCCTATGGAGGAGGTGTGGAGTAGAAGGCCGGCTTCCTTTTTGCTGGTGGAGGCCAAAATTTGGGAGATAAGAACATGAATAGACAATTATATGGTCTTAAGCGCACTAAACACACTTAACAAGATTAACCAACCTTTATGTCCTTTTTCTTGCTACAAGACCATGGTTTCTTTACCTACTATTGGCGCACATTTGAATTCCTTATCCCATGCCATAGCAGGCCCTCCTTATGTGGGATAACCCCACAAAACTTCCATTTGACTTAAGTCATAAGCATGGACAAGGCACACAATAAGACACTTAAGTCCTTAAAGCCTTTTTTTGTTTTCCTTTGTCCATACTTGTCTTCTATAAGAAATCTAGTACTCCAATAGAACTTTCATACCATTCATATCCTTCCATAACTCTCCAAATCTCTTTTTTGAAATTTTTGCAATTGAGTACCCAAATTTCCAAAATCTTACAAAAAAAATATTACAAACAAGCAATCCTTAAGCCTTTTCTTGGGGGCCAAGTTACTAACTTGGAACACTTTTAAGGGGTTGTTGATCATGCCTTTTACCCCCCACACTTCAATCACTATGGTGAGAATTACACAATATAATGGTTTTTAGCCATTATGACACTTGTAATTCTCCCATTTCTATGAGGTGATAACAATAGGTCTAATCAATTAGGTAATTATAGGAAGTTTGGACTTTCAAGTGATGAATTAATTTAACAAATTAATACTTTATATAATTTATCAACAAGCTAGAGTCTCGATTTAATAGGGTGTAGTAGCTAAAAATGAGAAAAATTGATCATTTAAGCAAGCTGGACCAAAGAGGGGCATTTTGGTCATGTCAAATAATGGCACATTTTCATTGCACGTTTGGATAAAGCATGAGAAAATATTAAATTTAAGCTATCATGATTTGTGGTGATTCCCGATCTATCATCATGAAATTTTAGATTAACTAGATTGTCTATAAGTGGTTTAAATGTAACCCTTAAAGAAATAGGGACTAAATTACATGTTCATAAAAAGCTGGAGACTGGGATGTAATTATATCTACGAGAAAATGAGGTTCATCGTAATACTAACTTTGGTCTTAAATTTTTGTGCATCTTACAGATAAATCCCAAATACACTGGAGAGTACAAAGAGGGCAATAGGTACATGGCAATTTTAAGTAAGGCGGTGGGTGGTGATTAACCCCACCTAGTCACTTTCTTCTTTACTTAGCTACCTAAAACCCTGTCCCTCTCTTTCAAACCAGCATGAAAATCCCATGGATAAGGGTATGAAGCTTCCGCCAAGCCAAATTAACCATAAATCAAGCAAGATTTAGGGGTGAAAATCAAGCTTTGTGCTACCCTAAGCTAGAATTACTTGTCTATTGTTCAAGTAACTTCTAATTCTTATTCCCCTATTTTCAAGCTTCACTATAATCTTCTATTTGCTGGAAATATTTATTAAACTAGATTCCTTGATGCTTGTTAGGAGAAAACAAGCAAGAGAAGCTTGGGAATCAGGCTTGTAAAAGGAAACACTTTAGGTATGATTGATTTTAGAATGATAGGATCTACCGGTTCTTCCTTTAGTTCTATGTTTTAATTGGTTATTTTGAACTGAAAAGAGTGTGCTTGAACTGATTTCCATTTTCCAGTGAAGGAGAATTTAGAGCTACAGCTGAATTAAATTTATTGATGAAAGAAAAGTAGAAACCGTGAAGTTATGTGTGAGCATTGCAAGGGTTTGGTTCTAAATTTCTAGATTTTTTTTTGTTTTTATTGGGCTTTAATATGGTTAAAGTTGCTGGGAAATGAATAAGAATTTCTTCTAATTAAGTGCAAGAAGCAAAGGAGAACAAGCGATTTGTTGCATAAGAAGTGTATTAAGAGACGATTAACTAAATCCATTAAAAGGGTTAAGTTGATCATTTAAACCACAATGGGAATTATTAATTGTTGGCCTGAGGAATGGTTTGTCTTATTGTTAAATAATCAATTATAAGTAATTACTCAGGCTACTATAGCAAGACCCTAGAAAAGACTAGAACGGAGACAAAAGGCTAAGTACTTGAAGCTTGCAAACTAAGTTATCTAAGGTAAGGGTTACTTGATTTGTATGCTTATGTGTTAAATAATTTCAGCTAAAATACTTGCACCTCAAGTGGCTGAATTATTGATAAATTTAACAAGCATGTAAATTGAGTATTGATGACTATTTAAGAAGCTTATCTAATTGGGTTTGGTAGGAAGCCAAACTATGAAGTGTTTATAAAGTGTGTATGTAAATATTTGTACGTTTGTATGTATAGGCAAAAAAGACCTTAAAATGGTATAATTTATGGGTAGCATGGTGGTTTAGGGATGGAAGATACCTTAAGTCAGCATGATGGGCCAAGGCTTAGGTGAATACTAGCATAAACACATGCACATAAATAAGCAATTAGTTTACTCCTGTACATAAAATAAGGGATATTGGCAAATACCAAGAAGCTTTCAAAGTAGCATTTGTATAGACAAGTTGGACTTGTGAATTGTAGTAGTAATAAGTGAAGGAATGGTGGGAATTAGCTACTCCTATAATTATTCCCAAATAATATGAGTTTCTAACACTATGATTTGAGCCCAAGTGCACTAGGCATATATTGACATCTTTATGGATAATATGCATGGTCCTATATAGTTGTCTTTCTTGCATGTTATAACCCTTGCTGGGAACATCTGGTTTTCACATCCCTTACATGTTTTGTATGCAAATACTAGTATATCTAGGGCTAACAACCAATAGAAGGAAAGGTTGTTAGTATTTTAGTACTAGCTGTTGATAAGTTAATTACTATGGTACATTGTTGTTATGTTTCTTTCTTATAGGTTCTTAATTAGTCAGAGTACTAACTTTCTGGCCTTTGTTGTATAGAGGCCAGAAGCAGGGGATACCTCGATGCAGTAGTGATCCCTTTTGGTAGCATAAATCAGGTGGGATTGGAACTCAGGATTCTCAGTTTTCAACATATGTACAACACTTTTATGTATGATGTATATATGTACATAAAACTTGTACCTTTAGTAAATGCTATAGAACTATTGGTTATGTTCCCTGGTGGCCTGTCTGGATTCACTATGCATAATGGTAGGTTTTATATAAAGGCATGTTTTGAAATGCTAGCTAGCTGCACCAAGTATATATTATTTTTATGGTCATTGACCTACAGTCATAGTAAAGTGTAGTATAAAATAGTAATGCATTAAGGATTTAATCAATTAGTAGGCACACTAAGGAGCAGTTTATGCAAGCCCAACACTAGATTAGTGTAAGGTTCTTGAGGTCTTTTATCACTTAGATAGGATTATGGGTAAAGGTCTGTGACAGTGGTATCAGAGCATGTTACTAGAGGCATAGGCACAGAGAATCAATATAATCCCTATATGATGGTAGTTAGTAATATGTTGTTTTTTTCTTTGAGAATTGTATTTGTGGATGTCAAGTAGACTTGACAGGGGTAAAATGGTGAATACAAGGAACAGTAGAGACCAGGATCTGGGTTAGGGATCTAGGTTAGCCTAAGGGGAGTCTCAAATGTTGTAGTTGGTCCAAGGCATCAACTAAGCCTTGATGCAAATGAATGAGGCTATAAGGACCTGCTATAAAGACAGGCAGTAGCAGGGCAAGCTCTAGCGACGGGATAGGTACCACCACCCCCTACACCATCGGAGCCACAGTTAAATCTTGTTGGTGGCTAGGCTAACCCAGGTTTCCATGCTAAGGTGCATGATGATGATCACCTAGCCCATGATGCACAGCCTGAGGTACATGACCAGCCTAGGCATGGATAGTAGTCGGAGGTTGAGGGGCATATGAGGGAAAACATGCCAAGGAAAATGAAGATTTCTCAGGATTTCCAATCCTTTACACCACCTATGTTTCATGGATCTGGAGATGTCGACAAGGTAGATTATTTCTTGGACAGGTTGAATGCACTAGTTAAGACATTGGAGATGAATTCTTTGGAAAGTGTGTTGCTGGCATCCTTTCAGCTAGTTGGGAAAGTAGGGTTATGGTGGAGAAAAGTTCAGAGTGAGATCAAGGAAAAAACTGAAGGAAGATCAGAGTATAGGCAAAGGGTTCTGGCTTGGACTGACAAGGCCCGTCATGGCCCTACCCAGGAAGCCTATGAGAACAAGTCTCTTGTTGGTTGCAATTGGCTAATTAATTAGCTGCACCTTGATTAAAACTTCATGCCACTAGTTGTTTAACCTAAGAATGCAATTACGCATGCAAGAGTTGCTTTGACTTGAGCAAGTATAAAATCATAAAACATTTACGTAGCCTAGGCATTTCCATAAAAACCAATGTTCAAAGAGTCAAAGCATACAAAAATTTTATAGCATCAACATGAATCCTACACATAATTGACCATGTGTGGGCATTTAAACAATCATAGACTATGCCTTACCTATTACCACCACACAAAAATGGGAGAATTATAAGTGTGTCATAATGGCTAAAAACCATTATATTGTGTAATTCTCACCATAGTAATTGAAGTGTGGGGGGTAAAAGACATGATCAACACCTCCTTAAAAGTGTTCCAAGTTAGTAACTTGTACCCAAGGAAAAGCCTTAAGGATTGCTTGTTTGTCAAGCAACCTATGGACTTTTTTGTAAGGTTTTGGAAATTCGGGTACTCAACTGTAAAACTCTCAAGAAAGAGACTTTGAGAGTTATGGGAAGGATATGAATGGTATGAAAGTGCTATTGGAGCACCAAATTGCTCATGGAAGACAAGTTTTGGAAAACGAAACACTAAAGGCATTAAGGACCTAAACATCTTAGTGTAAACCTTAAGGTGTTCAAGCTTTTGACTTAAGTCAAAGGGTGGAATTGTAAGATTATCCCACCAAGAGGGAGGCAGCCAAGACTTGATAAATATTCAAAAAAGTTGGGCACAAGTGTACCAATGAGTTTAAGACAAAGAAACCATAATTAGTGTGAAAGAAAATGACATAAAGCAAGGTTAAGCTTGTTAAAGTGTGTTTTGTGCCCTTAAGCTCATTTAAGGCCATTTAAGTCACCAAATCACTTATCCCTCTTTCATTTTCTTCCTCCTCCAGCCCAAGAACATAGCCACACTTCCTCCATACCTACCACACTTTCAAACTTGCAATTGATTGAAATTGAAGGCAAAAGGAAGCAATTGGAAGCAAAGTAGAGCTATTCCTTGAATACTTCAAGGATCAAGCTTCAAATTTGGCCTACACAATTTGGTAAGGGTTCTCTTGCTCTAATGGGTTGTTTTCTATCTTTTCAAGTAACCATTGAGCTAAGGCTAAGCTTGGAAGAGAGCCATGAGCTTTATGAACTAAGCTTAGTGAGGGGAGTGCACTTATTGAAGGTTTTGTGACCTAGTGTGAAGTGCACAATGATGGCAATGAAATAAGGGTTTATAGAGCCCAAAGTTAGCACTAACTAGTGTTAAAATCCTCCTAAAACCAAGCATTACCTTGAGGATGGATGCCATAGTGATTTACTTATGTTTATTATGTGTTTTATGGACTAACCTATGGTATATGTTGCTGCCACATTTCATGTGTTTGTTGGTTGTGAATGGCTGCTGCATTTGGTTGCTATATCTTGTATATATGCATTGTGGTTTTTGTGTTGTAGTGTCTTTGGATATAGGTTTTGATGATGGTTACATTGCCTACTGAATCCAAGTGCTACCCTTACTGAGTTTCTTAATGAAACTTACTCCCCTCAGTTGTGTCATTTCAAGTCTAGCAGAAAGATCACATTCAAACTGACCTTTGTGGTTTGAGTTTTGATCTAAAATTTTAGGTACATGAACTTCCATATGTCTAGTTATGATCTTGGAAATTTTGGTGATTTTAGGAGCACATTTGGTATTTTTAATGGTGGCACTTATTGTTTTGTGCAACAGTTATCCAGCATCCTGTTCTGGAGTCCATTGTGTCTCAGGCACTCCTATAACCTTGCTTCCATGTTTAGCTAAGTTAAGACCATTTTGTAGTGCATGTGTGCATGTACATGTAGTGTATATAAAATGAGACAAGTATGTGAACATTTGAGCAATGTTTTGGCTATGTAAGTGATATGGTGGAAAGCTGCCTAAGTGTGAATGATGGGCTGCTTATTGGTAAATTCTGTTTTGGCTACATAAAGTTGTTAAAAGCAAGGGAATTTAATTATTATGTGTAAATTACATATATGGGATAAGTTTGGAGGGTTTTTCCCTTGTGAATAAAGTGTTTGCACACTTACGAAATTTTGTATGGGCAAAATGGTCATAAAGTGACCAAAATTTTGACTCTAGACTCAAAGTTCTATATCTCCCTGTGTAGAAAGAATTTTGGTATGAAATTTTGACCACACCTAGATAAGATCTAGAGGTTGAATTTGGATTTGATATTTCTAAATTTGGAGAATTTTAGCCAAAGATATGACATTGCCAAGTTGGCTAGGTTACTATTCATTTGGTCAGAATTTTGTAACTAAATTCAAAAATCCATAACTTGGTCCATGGGTGGGCTATTGATGTAAAACAAAATTATTTGGTTTTCTCTAAGTCTCTACTTGATAATGGAGCAAGTAAAATAGGGGGATACATGGCTAGAATGATACAGTTTATTAGTGGAAGTTACAGGTGTAGTGGCTAGTCAATAAAACCTAACAAGATTGCCTAATATGTGGTAGCCAAGATTAAGACTTGTGCTAGTGTTTTCCTTCTTTGTTTCCATGGTGTGGATGAAATGTGAATATGTGTGATGGTTGGACTAATATGCATGTGTTTACATAGTGCCCAAGAGGGCCACTTAGGTATGCACACTAAGGGTAGTGTTCTAATGGCCTACTGAACATTACCAATCCTGGGAGTCTAAATGCACAATTTTGGCACCATAATTGGACTACCCCAGAGTGAGTAACACTACCCCTAAAGGCAACCCTGGATTCCATAACTCTATTCATACACATTGGAGGCCACTACAAAAAATTATACATACATAGGGCTAGTACTACTGAGATCCAATCAACTAGCGTCCACCTTAGATGAAAGAACCTAGTGGCAAGCCTTAATGATCGTTCATGTGCTCACTACCCTCTATGGCCAAGAAAACTATAGTTAGTAATGTACCTTAACCAACAACAAACCAAATAAACTAGAATTTCAAGGATTCTCAAAGTGATATGCCTCTAACATAAATATCACGACAACCCTCAATGATTGTCAGGTCCAACAACCTTCGTATCTGCACAACATGAAACTAAGGGAGTGGGAATCCTAAGATTCTCAGTAAGGGATCTTCAACCTACAAAGAAAACACTAAGGACAACACATAAATATGTATATGGAATCTACTATGAGCTCATACAGTGTGAGGGTCTAACATATGCACATATATCTAGGTCCCTTGGGACCCCTTCTTATCCTAGTCTCCTTACAGGTGTCACTCCATGCCTAGCGAGTTCTAGCCCCTAACTCCCTCCTAGTAAGCCTTAGCTTACTAACGCAGTAAGGTTAACCTTCCCTTGATCGTTCTACAGGTGAACATGGTGGATGTAGCTCGCTTGAGTTCCAGGGAACTCATAAGGTGTACTAAGGCTCTTCATAGTACCTCAAGTCCAAAGACTTGCCTAGGTCACTTGCATACTAAGCTTCCACCTTAAACCCTTGCCAAGAGTGTGCTAGGTTTTCACTTGCACTTCTAGTAATCTTGCCTAGGCTACAAGTGCACTAAACCTTCATTCAAGGCACAACCTATCCACCATTACTTGGTTCACACTAGTGGAGTAGCAATGACCATGGTTTTACTCAATTACTAGGTTCTTAAGAACCTACCTAGGTGTACTAAGGCTTTCATAATAGAACCTCACACCTAAAGTCATGGCTAGGCCCTCAAGGGTACTAAACCTTGCACCTAACTAATAGTGCCTTGTTGTGGCCAAACACGCCTTCATTTTGAACTAAAATAAATCTAAACCTGCACCTATACAAGCTTTAGAAAGGCATGAAAATGGTAGTTCTCCCTCTTATCTTCAAGTGGAATCTTGAACTGCCTAAATACGATGCCCGAGCGAAAAGTTATGGTGAAAGCCCTACAACATGTCAAAGTTGTCAAGTGCTGGCACCTACACCAGGAGAGGTGCCACTAAGGCCTAGGCCCCAAGAGCACCCTACACTGCAAGGCTAAAATTTCCCCTTGGGCACTACAGCACTAGATGGAGCCCAGGTGCCAGGGCCTCATGCCTTGAACCTAGAAAAAGCCTCCTAAGCCTCTATAGAGGCTTTCAAAGGCTCCCAAATAAGTTTGGGATGCCATCCCACTTCACAAACCTAGAAAACACACTTCCTATGCCACAATGCACCATTCATTCCAAGCTTGCAACACACATGAGCTTGAAAACTCAACTAGTCCACCATGAACATCTCGCTCGACAACTAATGCTGTTATGGCCCTTCTAGTGGGAAGCGAAATTGAGGAAGGTAACGTGATCTAAATTAAGTTTAGAACCTTAATTCAAGTTTACATAGCAAGAATAGAGAAGTTTAGCAAAGTTCACTAAGTTCCGAGAAAGATAAAGCACTGAACAAAGTTTAGGGGCAAAATGGTAATTTTGCATCCTAAATAGCCGGGACAAGTCCTGACTGTTTTAAAGTGAATTTTTATAACTTTACTTTCAACCTTAACTCAAACTTAAAGAATAGACAAGAATTTAATCAAGAATTCCTAAGTTACAAAGATGGGGGGCTTAATTGCATTAAACTTGAAACCTTGGTGACCCTGATGCTACGTAAGGGTTTAAGAAGGGAAAGAGAAGGGGGAGGCTGCCAAAACCACGTTTTCATCCTTCCCTCGCTCATTTCTCTCTCAAATTAAGCTTGGAATCAAGTGATCTTGGTGTCAAGAGGTGCAATTCATGGTGTATAAGCTTGGAGGAGCCAATTTCAAGCTTGGAATCATGATTTTGAAGCTTGGAAGGACATTTTTCCCCATCCCCTATTTTTTAACGAGGTAATAAATGTGTTCTTGATTGAATTCATGTTTGTTAGCTAGTTTGAAGCTTGGGTTTTGGTTAGAGAGTGAAGTTTTGATGATTAGTGCTTTGTTTTTTTATTGGAATTGGTGTAGAACTTTGGTGAGCTTGGTTGGTTGAAAGGGAGCTTGATTCTTGCATGTTACTTCGAGTTGAGGTAAGGGAGATATGTTTTCAAGCTCATTTGATGCCATTAGATTGAGTTTACTTGAAGAATTCTAGTGGTTTTAGCTATGGCAATAGTTAAAGGTTTTGGTTGAATTGTGGTGGACTAGAGAAATTGGGAGGATTCAATTGATGTTACAAGACATCATAGCTTAGCATGTGATAGTTGGTTATGTTCTATGCAACATGTTCTATGTGTGTATGAAATTTGGAGGCATTCCATGCATGTTTGATATGTGTAGGAATCATCCAAAGTTCATAGTAGCAGAATGCGCCAATTTCTGCATTTCTGTAGATTGGCGATGTGTTGCCAATTACAGGTCGACCCCAGCGTCGTGTCACCAATCCAGCGAAAGTTCACAGAACATTACCAACTGTGGCGACGTGACGCCACAGACAAAAATGCCAGAATTTTCATATTTTGCTAGCTTGATCCAAGTGAGACCTAAGGGGGTTCTTAACGTACCGAGGGGTCTAAGGATTCCGGGGGTACTCCGAGACTTCCAAGAGTCCCACAAAATATAAGAGTTTCCTTGAGTTTTGTAGAGTTTTGAGGTTGCTTGTGCAACAAGAAAGGAAACTATGTTGCAAATGAGCATAATTAGCTACCACTAGCTCAGGTGAAAGGTTTAGAACCCTTGTCGGCCTAGCCGTGCCGTAGCCATGAGGTCGCAAGGTGAAACCTTGTTCATCTAGTCTACATCAAAGAGGCCCTACAGCCTAGTCTACAAAGTTCCACCATAATTCCCCTACATAATGACTATGAGAAAGCTATATGATTGCATCCAGTAAGTTTCGGCTTGCTAGGAGCGGGTTAGTGATTAGAACTCGCTACGCACAGAGTGATGCACCGTGAGAAGGACTAGTTTGAGGAGAGGTCTTTATGGCCTAGTTATATGTGCATATATTAGACCCTCATGCTGTGTGAGCTCGCAGCAAGTTTACATATGTTCATCATATGTCCAATCCTAGTAATTTTCTTGCAGGTACACTGAAGACCCCTTACTGAGAATTGCCGAATTCTTACTGCCTAGTTACGTTATGCAGAGACTAAAGTTACTGGACCAGGTAATTGTTGAAGATTATCGTGGTAGTGTTCTTTTGTGTGTACAGGTATGGCATTTGAGAATCCTTGTGATTCTAGTCTACATAGTGTATTTAGTTGGCTTGTTGGTCAAGTAACAGTACTAACTAGTATCTTCCTTTGGCTGCAGAGCCTAGTAGCACTTGGCAAAGGACTTTTGAGACTCGCCACTGGGACGTGTATCCAAGGTGGGAGTTAAGTCAAAGAGATTTCAGTAGAGGCTTGTATTTATACAGTACTTTTAGTTGCCTCCATAGTCTATGTTATAAGGAGTCCTCGACTCTAGGATTGCTCTTGGGTGAGGGCATTCGTCTACTTTATGTATGAATGTTCTCACGAGTTGTTATGTGTAGTAAACTCACACAAATGTTGATTTTATATGCTTTGGCCATTTGTATTTATTTTGTATAGAAAATTACTCGGCTGAGTTAATGTTTTATGGTTTTAATAAACCAAGTCAAAGCATGAAGAGCATGCATATTGCATATTCTAGGATAATCAACTAGTATCATGAGATTTAATCCGCACACATACACAACTAGCCAATTGCAATCCACCGTGAGACTAGCTCTCACAGGGCTTCCTGGGCAGGGGCACGGGCAGTCGTGTCAAATGCCAATCATCAAATTCACAAGAATTTCACCATAAACAAGCTATCAATGGCATCAAATGAGTATGAATCATAAATCCCTTACCTCTATTCCAAGCTACAAGCAAAGATCAAGCAACCCATCACCAAATAAATAGCTCCATCAAGTTTCACCAGGGTTCCAAACAATTCAAGGCTCATGGCATTAAAATGAGGGCAACCAAGCAACACCCAAGCAAAAAAAGGGCAAACAAACAAGGAAACATCATGGAAATCAACTTACCTCTCATGTAAAACAAGGCCCTGGCTGGAAAACATGATTTCTAGCTTCAAATGCACCAAACTCACTTAGAATAAGTTACCCATTGCTTATACACCCATGGAACCTTCAATTTTCACCAAGAAACTCTTGAATTTAAGCAAGAATTGAAGTAGAAATGAAGAGGGAAAGGTTGAACTCAGGTTTGAAAAGGAAGAAGATGAATAGTGGCATACCAAGACCACCTTTACCATGTTTAAAAGAGTGTAAGCCCTTAAGCCCTCAAACTTTCTTAGGTTTCTCAAAAAGAACCCCTTCCCGAAATAGTAGCCTCTCGTCAAATTTTGGTCAAATCTTCAACACTTAGTGAAAATTTGGGTGCTAAATGAGGGGTAAGTTTTAAAATACATTTTTGACTCTCAGGACATGGCCCAACAGCTTGGGGTGGAAAATTATGATTTTTCCCTCGGACCTCTTTTGATGCCATAGTCTCTTCAAAACCTAGTGATCCTTAACTAACTTGCTTGAACTTTCTAAATATTCTTAAAATGAGGTATTAAACTAAGGATTTACTAATTTATGTGCCTCAAATGTGCTTTTCGTCAGGAGGCCTGTAACATTCTCCCCACCTTGGAGAATTTGGTCCTCCAAATTCAATCTCTCCACCTTGAGACGTTAACATATGATATGGTGCCAATGTATCCCGATCAAACCTACCAAGTGGTGTTAATTTACAACAACCCACTTGGCACCAAACTACCTAATTTGCTTAGCTAATGCCCTTAGGCACTTGACTTGGGCCATGTCTCATATAGGTACTATGACTAATGCTATACTTTGTGCTCAAACCCAATAGCATAATAAGAACTGTCAACTGTTCTCCGCACCGCAACCTGACCTCACATGGTCTAAAGTACCTTAGTACAATTCTACTCTTGAAGACTATGGTATGGTTTTTCATTATCCTTAGCACACGGTGATATTGAAGGACACCCCACTACTTAACCTGTCCCGGTGAATTCGATGACCACAACTTTTCAACACTAATCCCTATGCTCAAGCTTCCTAGTACAAGTTAGCTTAACAGGTTTTTGAAAATCTATCCACTAACCTTACACTAATAGCCACCTACTAAATGGTCAACAGTGACCAACTTCATCATCATTATCGTAAGCCAACTTAACAAGTTAAACTTGTTCGTTAACACTCACACTGAAAAACACTTTTCCCTAGGTTTGGCACCCAATATCTCTATACCAAACCACTTAGTGTAAGCTAGTTTGATGAGCATACAATTTGTCCACTATCTCTTACACAAATAGTTCCTTACTCTAGCTTAGGTACCTAACAACTCCCAACAACCATTAGACTAAGTGTGTCACTGGTGTATTATGGCCTCACCATACACACACCACTAGCACTCTAAGGCATACTCCGCTCCGAGCTCCAGTATACTCTAGCGCTCTTCCAATTGGTGGCTAACCGAGAGTTGCAAGTCTTAGCACACCCTAGAGTACGAGTCTTTGATGCTCCCCCCGGACAACCCATATGCATTAAGCATACCGATGCACTAATCAAGATATTTGTGCACCACCTGAGCACTATAATCCTAGTACCAATCTCTACTCTACAGTCTCTTACACTTGTATGCCTACCAAGGAATACTTCTCTAGCATGAGTGCCAAGACCTCCAAGGAGCTAGCAGCCTTTAGGCATAGTCTGTGCCCTATCGGCTTAGGCCTCTTAGCAACTGGTGAATAAGTTACCAATATCCTACCTAAGCTGAGGGTCTTGATCGTTCAATTGCTCCCCTCAGAGTATCCTACATGCTTGAAGCCTGTAAACTAAGTCTCTTCCCTTCCCTACACTTAGAGCCCAACACCCTACACGTACTGGGTTAGCTCCCTAGGTGCATCTTTACTAAACTTGCTTCTTAGCCCCAAAAACTCACCCAATCTCTGAAGCACCTATGGGGTCCTAGCTAAGTTGCAATGTACTACTTAATCATAGTTCATCTAGGCATCCTTGGCTTGTTAGCCAACTAGACACCTCAGCCCCATCCACTAGGCTTTAACATGCTTCCAGTTTTACTCAAGACCTTGACTACCTCATAGACCACCTGATCTCTAACACTGTCAAGCAACTCCTCAATGACCGTCCATCCTTTAGCCAATGTTTACAACAAACCATCTCTTCCTTCCATATGTAACTACCATACCATGACAACACAGTGTTGTCCTTATGTTGAAATGATGAACTCATGGTTGTTGCCGCTTTAACTTACCTTTTTGGGGGCAAAACTAATTTTACCACCACTTTAGTTAACTATCGGGAAGTGGTTGGCAAGTAAAATATCTCAAGTGGCTTGCCCATGTTAATTCCACTTAGTGCACCTACTGGCCCTTAACCAATCTCACAAGTCATTAGCCCTTCCTTTAGAAGGCACTCGGGTCATGTGAGTTGCTCTAACTTTAGGTTTAAAACTCGCATAACCAAAACCCTCACTGACTAGGGTTCCAACCCACAACTTTCCCCTGCTCTAGTGAACACAACAACTACTAGAGTTATTGCACAACACGTGAACACAATAGTACCTATACTAGACCTGGAACTTCTGATTAGCAAAGAATTAATTGCACTAAGTGGAAGATTACTTCTCATTTTGGCTATTTGTGAGTCAACTCCTAACCAGTCATAGTGAACTCTATCTCCTAGGCATTCCTCGAATACTAACTTGAAGGATTAAGACAAAAAATCCTCTTTTTTTGCATCACTTGATCACTTCCATTCTAATAATCCAATGTTTTACTAACTTACTGGCATTAACTCGAAGCAACATACGATCTCCACAACTTCCTCAGTTCCACTCAAGACTTAGTCCTTAACCTACTTGACTAGCTTCACTAGCTAAATCTCTTTTCTTCCATAAGTTGACAAAGTGGCTTTCGACCCTACTTAACTTCGGATGATGACCAGAAGTCACTAGCTATCCCCTGGTCCATGGTAGTCAATGCTATTACTTGGGCCCTTTCACTACCTTCTGGTAGTCGAGCAAAGCCTATACATTCATTTACTCCCAGATGAATTCCTTGCACTTTCCTTCTTTCCATAGCTACCTCCTACATTTAAGGGTTAGAAAAGAAATAAAAAATTACCTACTTACCTACTTACCTTTTTGGCATCTAACTAAACTGCTCCATTGCTTGATGACTCTAAGGAACTCATCCATTCTTAGCTAGTCATTCGTTGACCACTAGGCCATTGAACTAACTCTTGCAAGAAGGCAATTCTATAGGACCTTAGAACATTTCCAATCTAAGCCCTTTAAGCCTTTTCTTACGTGGGTTCACACACTAGCAAGTCGGTCTTAGTGTTTCAGGTATCACCCAATACTTCGTGCATCTTTAACTCTTAATGCACTTGGGTTAGCCTTTATCTATACTTGAAATGACCACCAAGAAGGTAAATAAAACTATGCCAGTAGTTGATGCAAAAAAAAAATTACTAAGAAAGTGACAAAATACTAGTGGGAGAGTAAGGACTTACCTCACACTAGCCACACATTGCCCATGAGTTCACTACGGTTACCAGTTGCACCAGGCTGGTGGCTGCCTACTTCAGCCACTTGACTAATTGAAGTAGAGCTTAAACTACTACTCTGGTGTACTAGACTGACTCCCTATGGCAACAGCTATTAGGGACAAGCTTCCAAGGCTAGTCTTAACTCAACCAAGCGCAAAATGATACTAGTCTGATAACCACTCAAATTGTTGATAATAGTTCCTAGGTGCAACCTAAGAGTCATGTACTCTTTGAACACTAGGGATAAACCCCTACCCTACATGATCCATTCTTGGCCCTCACTTGTAGTCAACTTTTGCACTATGGGCATGGCGCCATCATGTGTCTTTAACCCCTTTAACTTTCTTTGGAGAGCTACTTCATGCTCGACCATTCACCGATGGTCCTTAATCAATGATTATCAAGTGTTAAAGTATACTAGCTCAACACTTTGGTAGTGCCACCTACTCCGGGATAGTCCAGTTATGGTGCCAAAACTATACATTGAAACTCCCAGGATTGGTGTGTCTTATAGGTCATCAGAACAACACCCCTAGTGTACATACTCAAGTGACCCTCTTGAGCACCATGTAAATTCATCCATATTGATCTAACCATAAGACACATATTTACATTTATGTACACTATGGCAGCTAAAAAGGAAAACACTAGCACAAGTCTTAGTTTTGGCTTCCACACATTAGGCAATCTTGCTATGTTCTAGTGACCAGCCACTGCACCTGTAACTTGGACTAATAAACTGTATCATTCTAGCCATGTAACCCCATGTTTTATTTCCTCCATTATCAAGCAGAGAATTAGGGCAAATCAAGGAATTTTTTTTTACATCAATAACCTATCTATGGACCAAGTTATGGATTGTTGAAGTTGGTTACAAAATTCTGACCAAATAAATAGTAACTTAGCCAATTTTGCAACATCATATATTTGGCAACGGGGCTCCAAATTTAGAAATTCAAAATTCCAGTTCAACCTATGGATGTGCTATAGATTTGGTCAAAATTTCATACCAAGATACTGTTGGGTTTCAGGAAGCAAACAGTGCAATGGAATTTAACCGAAACCCTCAAGGATCCAAGTGAAACGGGGTAAACCGGGTGTTCGAAAATTTTCATACCTAATTTCTGGTTGAGATCTCTTACTCAACTGTAGAGTCGAATCACAAAACCTGAATAGTTGATGTGTTCAAGCTCTCTATGGTATCCACATGAGCCTCTTTGGATCACCACGCTTCCACCACATCCCGGTAGATGCGTTTCTCTTGCGCTCGCAGTGCTAGCTTGCATCCTCCAAGGAATTGCAAGAGAAGAGTGCGGCTATCCTTTTGGGAGGCTAGGGCAAGAAGCTACGAATTTCTCATTAAAAGTTATATTTATAGTGAGACTTAATTTCTAGGCCTAATGGGTTTCAAAGCCCTAATCCAATTAGGCTTCAATTTCGGGCTTAATAATGGCTCAACTTGTGAGCCCATTATTAATACGAAATTATTGTGAAACCATAACCCAAATAATTAGCCCATCCACACTAATGACCTAAATAGCTCTATGTGTGCGACCCAATAGGCTCTTACCACGTTGGCAATGATCATAAATCACATTTATGATCATAAGCAATGAGTAGCGTCTAGCAACACATCATTGCTACACAAGTGACAAGATTGTCGGTGATTCGACTAAACCTTTATGATCATCATCGATATATGCCATTGTCCCTTTGTCCAAGATATCAAGACTAAGCACGAGACATGGAATGTGTTACTCTCGTATAGGCCAATCTTTGGTTTCTTGATTACCGAGTAGACCAACTTAAACTGATGACATTGATATCGTATATCAACTCATCTGAGCATGGCCATGCATTTTCTAAGTCTCACTCTATCAAGGGGCCCAAAGATATCACTCCTGTTACATAGGAGGGACAAATCCCATCTTGATCACGCAAATCCCTACGCATGATATGTGACATACCCAATGATCTCCTTCAAGTTCACTCAGTTACGAGCAACAAAGGAAAGTATCAAAGTATGTGACTCACATGTAGGGAACCTTGATGACCTTAGGTTGAAAGACTACATATACCATGATCACTATGAGAATCACTTATGACACTCATATAACGATCCATGTAGTGTTCTCATGTGGGTCGGTCCAGTACACAAGTTCTCCAACTTGTACCCATGTGTAGACTACATATCTTATATTAGTCTCACATATGCTAGTTGTTATGTATTATTGCAACCCGCTCCACAATAATACTAGACCAGGGACATTTGAGAATATAATTATTCTAGGGTTACAATTATGTTTATTATGTTACGCAAAAACAAAACAACAAACATAACTGCTGGATTAATGCCTTAATAAAATATCATGACTTAATGTGAAAAAACACAATCATCTCATGATTGGCTTTTGGGCACAACACTAACAGATACGTTCTACACAGGGAGATATTAAACGTTATGTGCAGAGTAAAAATTTTGGTCACTTTATGACCATTTTGTCCATACAAAATTTATTAAAATTCATTCACTTCATTTCCAGGTCCAAAACCAATATAAGCAGTTCCATAAATTTCCTAACCACATTCAAAAACCATTTCCATGAATTTAGAATCGTTCCAACCCTTATTCATTAAAATTCCGTCAAAACAGCCCATAAACACCATATGGATAGCATTGTGCATACACTTCAAACTACACTCCAATGATTCATATATCCTTCCACACTACACATACACCATAACCAGTTCATTTACATGCATTCATGCACTACATACATGCCAATAACTTAGTTAACATGTACACTAAGCTTCTTGGAGAGCTCCACAAAGCACTAAGCACTCCTGAAACTTGAAGGGACCAACTACTGTGTAAGGCAGAAAGTATCATTACTAAAATTAGCTACAGTGCTAAAAAAACATGAAAATTTCTAGTTTACCACGACACATATGGAATTTAATATACCTAGAATTTCACAAGGAAATTAAAAAAAACCATTAATCTAAATGTTCTCTTTTAGGTGCTTCTAAAATGGACAAAAAGGGGCTAAGTTTCTTGATTGAAACTTAGTAAGGGCTTATCAATAAAACCTTCAAACTTTAGCAGTATACCTAAAATCCAAAGACACTAAAACACAAAAATATAAAAATCCAAATGCACAAACAAACATAGCATAAAACATATGAAAAGCTGGCAGCAATAAGACATTAATGTTAGTCCATAATCGTTCAATTAAATATTAAGAACACACTATGCAGCCCTGCTCAAGCTATTGCTTCAACTTAGGATTATTTTAGGTCTTAGTTAGTACTAACTTGGGGTCTTGAAACCCTTAATTTTACTGCCATAATAGAGCACCAAAGCTGTAGGACCAAAACCCTTGGTGCGATTTCCCCCTTAACCTAAACTTGGTTCATCAAGCTCTTGGCTCCCTTCCAAGCTTAGGGTCTTAGGTTCTTGGATGTTTGGGAATTAGTATTGAATAATAAACATCCATGAAACCCAGATAAAACCCTTACCTTTTTCTAAAAATCCAATGAACCTTTTGTAAACCCGAAAACTAGGGGTTTTTCTTGTTCTTGGTGCATCCGGTTGGTTTCCTTTGTGATTTCTTGAGAGCTTGAGCTATGTTTGCTATGGAAACTTATAGAGCAGATAAGGAATAGGTTGTGCTTGGTGGGGGATGAAAATGACCATGAAATGGCAAGAAAATCAAGATATTTTACTGGACTTGATTAGTTTACCCTTAATCCTCACTTAGGTCACTATAAGTATGTCTTAAGGAAAGAATTTTTGGCTAATATTTAGCCCACCTTTTTGACTTCTTTAGCCCCCTTTTTTGACCTTAGAACATGGAAATAAAAGGCTGGGATAATGGTAGAAATGGCCACCTCTGACTCTTGTCAAAAGTCATCCCATCCTTAAGTTATTTTTGTGAACAATTGTACACTTAATTGTCCTAGGTTCTTGAATAATAGCTTTTGTTGCCTTAATGCAATTCAGCCTCCAAATTTTTTTTCCATATCATTCATATCCTTCCCATAACTCTCTAAAGCACTTTTGTGAAAGTTTTGCAATTGAAGACCCGAACTTCCAAAGTCTTGCAAAAAAGTTCATAGGTAGCTTGAAAAACAATCAATCCTTGAGGCTTTTCTTTGGGGCCAAGTTACTAACTTGGAACATTTTTAAGGAGGTGTTGATGATGCCTTTTATCCGCCACACCTCAATCACTATGGTGAGAATTACACAATATAATGGTTTTTAGCCATTATGACGCACTTGTAATTTTCCCATTTTTGTGAGGTGGTAACAATCCTCCCCCCCTTAAAAATTTCTATCCTCCAAAATATCTTTTAGCTTTGGATATTCTTCAGGATACCTTTCCATAAAGTCTTTCAATTTCCCAGGTTGCTTATCTTTCAGAGTGGTGTGGCCACTGAACTTTAACCATGGGAATAAGTTTGTTTCTTAACCTTCTGGTATCCTTGGCTAAGATAGCTATAGGTTTCTCTTCATATGTCAAGTTATGTTCCAATTGTATGTCTTCCACTACAATAGCATGCTTTGTGTCTAATAGACACTTCTTAAGCATACTGATGTGAAAAACATTATGAATACTTGACATGCTTGGCAGTAGAGCTAACCTGTATGCTACCTTGCCAACTCTATCCAAGATCTCGTAAGCACCGATGTATCTTGAAGCTAACTTGGTTATTCTGCCAAATCTGACAGTGCCTTTGGTTGGTGCAACTTTCAGCCAAACATTATCACTAACCTCAAATTCTAAGTCTTTCCTTTTTTTTTTCACATAGGCTGTGGTCCTTTTATTTGCTGCCTTTAATCTCTCTTGAATTTTCTTGATTTTGGAAGTTTTCTCTTCAATAATTTCGGGACCCAACTCTAGCTTGTCTGAGACTTCCACCCAACAGTCGGGTGTCATGCACCTTCTTCCATATAATGCTTCATAAGGTGCCATGCCAATGGTGCTTTGGTAACTATTGTTATGTCAGAATTCCACCAATGGCAAGTGTTGATCCTATTCACCTTTGAAATCCAACACACAGCTCCTGAGCAAGTTTTTCAATATCTGTATCACCCTTTCAGATTGCCCATCTGTCTGAGGATGAAAAGCAGTACTTAGGTGGATTTTGGTTCCTAGTGTGTTATGAAAAGCACTCCAAAACCAAGCTGTAAATCTTGGATCTCTATCAAATATAATGGAGTCTAACAGTCCATGTAGTCTCACTATCTCCTAGACATACATCTGAGCTAACTTCTCAAAGGAGTCTGTGAGTTTCATAGGTAAGAAGTGGGAACATTTGGTTAGCCTATCGACAATGACCCAGATTGTATCATGCCTTAATCTGGTCATAGGCAACCTAGTAAAAAAGTCCATGGTTATGTTGCCCTAGTTCCTCACTGGTATAGGTAGAGTCTGTAGGCTACGAACTAGCTTCTGGTGCTCTACCTTTACCCTCTGGCATGTGGCACATTTGGAGACATAAGTAGCTATGTCTCTCCTCATATTTGGCCACCAGAAGTGAGTCTTCAAGTCTTTATACATTTTCTCACTTCTTGGATGGATGTCCAACTTACTTGTGTGAGCTTCTTTAAGTATTTCATCCCTGAGCTTTGGTTCTTTAGCCACATAGATTCGGTCGTTGAAGTATAGTAATCCTTGCTTATAGGCAAAGGATTGATGCAAGGAACCTTTTTCCTCTCCTAAAATCATTCTTCACACTTCTCAGTCCACTCAAATCTTTGACCCTTCTTGGTCAAATGAGTAAGAACTGAGGCAATCATGGAAAAGCCTGATACAAATCTCCTATAGTATCCGGGAAATCCTAGGAAACTTTTAATTTCATTTACAGTCTTTGGTCTTTCCCACTGTTGCACTGCCTTGACCTTTTCAGGGTCTACCTTAAGGCCTTGTGCATCAATGATGTGTCCTAGGAAAGACACTTCCTTTATCTAGAATTCACACTTGGATAACTTGGCATAAAGTTGATGCTCCAACAGAGTCTTTAAGGCAATCTTCAGATGATGTTCATGTCTATTTTCATCTTTCGAATATACCAGGATGTCATCAATGAATACAACCACAAATTTGTCCAGATGTGGTCTAAACACCCTATTCATCAAGTCCATAAAAGCATCTGGGTCATTAGTCAAACCAAATCGCATGATTGTGTACTCATAATGCCCATATCTAGTCTTGAATGCATTCTTAGGAATGTCCTCTTCCTTTACTCTCAACTGGAAGTATCCATATCTCAAATCTATCTTGGAGAAGATCTTAGCTCCCTTGAGTTGATTAAAAAGATTCTTAATCCTAGGGAGTGGACACTTGTTCTTGATAGTCACTGCATTCAACTTCCAATAGTCAATGCATAGTCTTAATGATCCATCCTTCTTCTTCAAAAAGAGAGTAGGAGCTTCCATGGTGAAACACTTGGCCTTATGAGCCCTTTCTCAAGAAGTTCATTAAGTTGTTTCTTAAGCTCATTCATCTCTGTGATTGGCATTCTGTAAGGAGGTATGGATATTTGACTAGCTCCTAGTTGCAACTTGATCTCAAACTCAATTTCCCTTAATGGAGGAATACCTGGCAGGTCTTTAGGAAAGACCTGTGAAAAGTCTCTCACTACATGTATTCTATCCACTTCCTTCTCACAATGCAATTCATTCAACGCATAACAGTAATCATGCTTAGAAATCACAGGTATCTCTTCTAGTACCTCTCGCTCTATGCCATACATTTCATACACTAATTCCTTAGAATTCACTAATGCTTGTACTTCACCATCAGGCAATATGATTTCCCTCTTAGCACGATCAATTCTTATGTTATGCACAACAAGCCAATTCATACCCAGCACTAAATCATACTTAGGAATATCCAACACTAGCAGATTAGTCATAACCTTAGTCTTTTCTACTACTAGCTCACAATCCTTAGCTAGGTCATTAGTGAAAAGACTTTGACTACCTGCTGTTTTCACTAAGGATATCCTAGGTATGATTTCAGTAGGCAATTTCATGACATCCACAAATTTCTTAGCCACTATAGATACAAATGCACCAGTATCAAATAGAACACTAGTAGGCATACCATTAAGATAAATGTTACCTTTTAGTGCTTCTCCCTGTTCTGATGTTTCTGGCCTCTCCGATTGGAAGACTCTGCCAACTCACTACACTGAAGGCAAGGCACTGGAGGAACTGGCCTCTGTTGTCCCTCCCTAGGTGCTCCTCCTCTAGGTCCTGCCCCAATAGGCCTTACTGGACCTTGGTCTTCTAGCCTCCTTTGAGCCTGTGGGCAATTTTTGATCCAATGGTCCATGGATCCACATCTTAGACACACTTGGGTGTCAAAATAGCAAAGTTTCTTTCCATGAAACCCCTTGCATTTAGGACACCTTAGGCCAAGGAACTTCTCTTTAACCTTGCCCTCACCACGAAGATGAGAATTCATGGCAATTCCTTAGCTGTGCGGTGGCTTCTTCTGCTTGCCTCCTTCCTGACTACTTTCCCTTGGTCTATGGGGAAAGTACTTAGTCTCATACTCTTCTTGCTCTACTAGTAGGCCTTTCTGCACTATTTCATAGTATGTGACTGCTCCAAAAGTTCTAACAACCTTTCTAATGTTTGACTTTAGGGCTGTGACAAATCTTTTGGCCTTCAACTCCTCTCAATAGGTCTCTCAGCTTCATTCCTCATGGAATGGTCATAAGCTGAGTTGTTGGCCATGGATACTTCACCAATCTCAGACCTGATTCTCCCAGCTCTGGGGTGTCTCCTATCCTCATCTTTAGTTTTTTCATGTTATTCATTTTCATTAGAAGAAATATTCACTAGCTTGTTCCTAGAAATTTCCTAGTTCTACTCCTGGGGGAATGCTTGTGCTACTTAAACTGCTTATTGTTGAGCTTGCAGTAGCCTTACTAAGTTTTCATTTATCTGGGCCAGATTTCTTTGTAGTTTGACCCATATCTGTGGTACATTCATTTCAGGTGCTGGGTTTTCTACATTCTAAACCCTTGGCTGCTTTTGTTCACCCCTTTCATTATTATTGTCTTGTCCTTGCTCAAGGGGGTATCTTAGGGGTCCCTAATCCCTTTTCATTGTAAATACCATTTTCTTGAAATTTCATGATCAACAAAAGAGCACAATAGTACCGTATATTAGGTACTTGACACTAGCATCTGACCCAACTAAGTTCTATGTATGTAACTATATGCATGCATGATGGAACTATATGCAACTCCAATTTAAACCTGGCTCTGATACCAACATCTGTTACCCACTCCGGGGTAGTCCAGTTATGGTACCAAAACTGTGCATTTAAACTCCCAGTATTGGTGTGTCCTGTAGCTCATCAGAACAACACCCCTAGTGTACATACTCAAGTGACCCTCTTGAGCACTATGTAAATACATGCATATTGGTCTAACCATAAGACACATATTTACATTTATGTACACTATGGCAGCTAAGAAGGAAAACACTAGCACAAGTCTTAGTTTTGGCTTCCACACATTAGTCAATCTTGCCATGTTCTAGTGACCAGCCACTGCACCTGTAACTTGCACTAATAAACTATATCATTCTAGCCATGTAACCCCATGTTTTATTTCCTCCATTATCAAGCAGAGAATTAGGGCAAATCAATGAATTTTGTTTTACATCAATAGCCCATCTATGGACCACGTTATGGATTTTTGAAGTTGGTTACAAAATTTTGACCAAATAAACAGTAACTTAGCCAACTTTGCAATATCATGTCTTTGGCTACAGGGCTCCAAATTTAGAAATTTGAAATTCCAGTTCAACATCTAGATGTGCTATAGATTTGGTCAAAATTTCATACCAAAATATGTTCTACACAGGGAGATATTAAACTTTATGTGCAGAGTAAAAATTTTGGTCACTTTATGACCATTTTGCCCATACAAAATTTATTAAAATTCATTCACTTCATTTCTAGTTCCAAAACCAACATGGGAAGTTCCATAAATGTCTTAAACACATGCAAAAACCATTTCCATGAATTTAAAATCCTTCCATGTTACCCACTCCGGGGTAGTCCAGTTATGGTGCCAAAATTGTGCATTTAAACTACTAGGACTGGTGTGTCCTGTAAGCTATCAGAACAACACCCCTAGTGTGCATACTCAAGTGACCCTCTTGAGCACTATGGAAATACATGCATATTGATCCAACCATAACACACATATTCACATTTATGCACACCATGGAAACTAAGAAGGAAAACACTAGCACAAGTCTTAATCTTGGCTACCACACATTAGGCAATCTTGTTAAGTTCTAGTGACCAGCTACTGCTCCTGTAACTTCCACTAATAAAATATATCATTATAGCCACATACCCAGTTGTTCTCATTCCTCCATTATCATGTAGAGACTTAGAGCAAACCTTTTTTTACATCAATAGCCCACCTATGGACCAAGTTATGGATTTTTTAAGTTGGTTACAAAATTCTGACCAAATGAACAGTAACTCAGCCAAATTTGCAACACCATATCTTCGGCTGCAGTGCTCTAAATCCAGAAATTCCAAATCTCAGTTAACTCTCTAGATGTACTCTAGGTGTGGTCAAACTTTCATACAAAGATGCATTCTACACAGGGAGATATTAAACTTTAGGTCCAGAGTCGAAATTCTGGCAACTTTTGGACCATTTTACCCATACAATTTTTCCAAACCATGCAAACACTTCATTCACAAGTGGAAATCCCTCCAAGGCTATCCCATATATGTCCATTACACATAGGAATTACATTCCATTTCTTTTAACAACTTTATGTGGCCAAAACAAAATTTACTAGTAAGCAGCCCATCATTCACACTTAGGCAGCTTTGCACCACATCACTTACATAGCCAAAACATTACTCCAATGTTCATATACTTGTCTCCTTTTACATACACTACATCAACATGCATACATGCACTACAATATGGTCTTAAATCAGATAAATACACACCCTAGGTTACAGGAGTGCCTGAGACACAATGGACTCCAGAATGGGATGCTGGACAGCTGCTGCACAACACAATAAGTACCACCATTAAAAATACCAAATGTGCTCCTAAAATCACCAAAATTTCCAGATCATAACTATACGTATGGAAGTTCATTTACCTGAAATTTCATACTCAAAATCAAACTACAAAGGTTAGTTTGAAGGTGATCTTTCAGCTGGACCTGAAATGACAGAATTGAGGGGAGTAAGTTTCATTGAGAAACTTAGTAAGGGTAACACTTGGTTTCTTAAGGTAATGCGATCCTCATTAAAACCTGCATCCAAAGACACTAAAACACAAAAACCACAATTCATATATACAAAATATAGCAACCAAATGCAGCCGCCAAACACAAACAACAAACACATGAAATGTGGCAGTAACATATACCATAGGTTAGTCCATAAAACATGTAATAAACTTAAATAAATCACTATGGCAGCCCTCATCAAGCTAATGCTTGGTCTTAGGAGGATTTTAAAAGTAGTTAGTACTAACTTTGGGCTCTAGAAACCCTCACTTTACTGCCATCGTTGTGCACTTCACACTAGGTCACAAAACCTTCAATAAGTGCACTCCCCTCACTAAGCTCAGTTCATCAAGCTCATGGCTCTCTTCCAAGCTTAGCCCTAGCTCCATGGTTGCTTTAAAATACAAAAAACAATCCATGGGAGCAAGAGAACCCTTACCAAAGTGGGTAGGCCAAAAATCAAGCTTGATCCTTGAAGTATCCAAGAAATAGCTCTAGTTTGCTTCCAATTGCTTCCTTTTGCCGTCAATTTCAATCCTGGAGGTATGGTTGCTATGGAGGAAGTATGGCTGTGTTCTTGGGCTGGGGGAGGACGAAAATGAGAGAGGGATAAGTGATTTGGTGGCATAAATGGCCTTAAATGAGTTGAAGGGCACAAAACACACTTGACAAGCTTAACCTTGCTTTATGTCATTTTCTTTCTCACTAATTATGGTTTCTTTGTATTAAACTCATTTGTACACAAGTGTGCAACATTTTTTACTAATTATCAAGTCTTGGCTGCCTCCCCAATGGTGGGATAACCCCACAATTCCACCCTTAGACTTATGTCAAAAGCTTGAACACCTTAAGGTTTACACTAGGACATTTAGGTCCTTATTGCCTTTAGTGTTTCCTTTGTCCAAACTTGTATTCCATGAGCAATTTGGTCCTCCAATAGCACTTTCATGCCATTCATATCCTTCCCATAACTCTCCAAGTCTGTTTCTTGAGAGTTTTGCAATTGAGTACCCGAATTTCCAAAACCTTACAAAAAAGTCCATAGGTTGCTTGACAAACAGGCAACCCTTTAGGCTTTTCTTGAGGACCAAGTTACCTGCTTGGAACACTTTTAAGAGGTGTTGATCATGCCTTTTACCCCACACACTTCAATCACTATGGTGAGAATTACACAATATAATGGTTTTTAGCCATTATGACACACTTGTAATTCTCCCATTTTGTGAGGTGGTAACATTCCAACCCTTATTCATAAAAATTCCATCAAAATAGCCCATAAACACCATATGGACAGCATTGTACATACACATCAAACTACACTCCAATGATTGATATATCCTTCTCATAATACACATACACCATACCCAGTTCATTTACATGCATTCATGCACTACATACATGCCAATATCTTAGTTAATATGTACACTAAGCTTCTTGGAGAGCTCGACAAAGCACTAAGCACTCCAAAAACTGGAAGGGACCAGCTGCTGTGTAAGGTAGAAAGTACCATTACTAAAAATAGCTACTGTGCTAAAAAAATCATGAAAATTTCTAGTTTACCGTTACACATACGGAACTTATTATACCTGAAATTTCACAGAGAAATTCTAATGAAAACTATTAATATGAATGTTCTCTTTCAGGTACTCCTGAAATAGACCGAAAGGGGGTAAGTTCCTTGAATGAAACTTAGTAAGGGCTTATCAACAAAATCTTCAAACTTCACCAGTATAGCTGAAATCCAAAGACACTAAAACACAAAAATACAGTACAAACACACAAATATACAAAACCAAATGCACAAACAAACACAGCATCAAACATATGAAATGCTGGCAGCAATAACACATTAAGGTTACTCCATAATCATTCAATTAAATATTAAGAACACACTATGGTAGCCTTCCTCAAGCTATTGCTTCATCTTAGGAGTCTTTTAGGTCTTAATTAGTACTAACTTGGGCTCTAAAACCCTCAATTTCATTGCCATAACAGAGCACCAAAGCTGTAGGGCTGAAACCCTTGGTGCGATTTTCCCCTTAACCTAAACTTGGTTCATCAAGCTATTGGCTCTCTTCCAAGCGTAGGGTCTTAGGTTCATGGATGTTTGGAAATTATTATTGAACAATAAACAAACATGAAACCCAGATAAAATCCTTACCTTTTGCTGGAAATCCAATGAACATTTTGTAAACATGAAAACTAAGGGTTTTTCTTGTTTTTGGTGCATCCAGTTGCTTTCCTTGGTGATTTCTTGAGAGCTTGAGCTATGGTTGCTATGGAAGCTTATGGATCAGATAAGGAATAGATTGTGCCTAGTGGGGGATGAAAATGGCTAAGAAATGGCAAGAAAACAGGATATTTTAATTGACTTGATTAGTTTAACATTAATCCTCACATAGTTCACTATAAGTATGTCTTAAGCAAAGACTTTTTTGCTAATATTTAGCCCACCTTTTTTACTTCTTTGGCCCACCTTTTTGACCTTAGAACCTAGAAATAAAAGGGTGGGATAATGGTAGAAATGGCCACCTTTGACTCTTGTCAAAAGTCATCCCATCCTTAAGTTATTTATGTGAACAATTGTACACTTAGTTGTCCTAGGTTCTTGAATAATAGCTTTTGTTTCCTTTACACAATTCAGCCTCCAAAATTTTTTTCCATACCATTCATATCCTTACCATAACTCTCCAAAGCTCTTTTGTGAAAGTTTTGCAATTGAATAGCTGAATTTCCAAAGTCTTACAAAAAAGTTTATAGGTAGCATGAAAAACAAGCAATCCTTGAGGCTTTTCTTGGGGGCCAAGGTACTAACTTGGAACACTTTTAAGGAGGTGTTGATCATGCTTTTTATCCCCCACACCTCAATCATTATGGTGAGAATTACACAATATAATGGTTTTTAGCCTTATGACACACCTGTAATTTTTCCATTTTTGTGAGGTGGTAATAGGTAGTCTCAGCCCTAAGCTCCTACTCTCCAAAGAAAGGTACTGGAGAGCTTTGCTCCACTTCGTAGCCTACTTGACCAAGTGACTATCACTCGGTCAGTGCATCCTCTGTTTCTTGTAGTAGCTTAACCGTATCCACAGTGGTTGGTTCAACCCTTGCAACTTTGGGACTAATCCAACTAGTCTAACAGCACTCCCTACCTTGGAGGTTTCCACAACCTCCCAGTCCTACAGATAATGCAGCCTACCTTGTGTTTGAGGTTCCATAGCAATTTCCTTGGACAGTGGTCACATCCCAACTACCTACTCCGAGGTGTTTCCTTACCTTGGAGCAAGCCAAACTTTCTATTCCAATGTTGCCACACTAGACTATTAGGATCCATTACCAGACCTCTAGCATCCAAAATGCACCTAGCCTAGTTTAACCATCACAACCTGCAGCCAAAGCCATATGATAACTCACATATGTTGGTTAACATGAACTACCCTAGCACGCAGATCACAACCTAGATCTCAGTTCTTAGCCTCCAATGTCTATGAACTGGGCTCTGATACCAAACTATCATGGCCCTTCATGCCCTGCCTAAGAAGCCTATGAGAACAAGTTTCATGTTGGTTGCAATTGGTTAATTAATTATGTGCACCTTGATCAAAACTTCGTGCCACTAATTGTTTAAACTAAGAATGCAATTATGCATGTAAGAGTTGCTTTGACATGAGCAAGTATAAAATCATAAAGCATTTATGTAGCCTAGTGATGCCTGGTAGCATCTTCGTTGAAAGACATGTTGGCACGCAAAGAGGACTTCTGGTGGGAGAGTATCTGAAACACTTAGAAGAACAAGGGTTAGAGACTCCCAGGAGTGTGTTTTCGGGGGAGGAGACTCCGACTCCCAAGTCAGTATCTAAGAGTGACGGAAAAGAGCAGAGAGTATAGAGTAAAGAATTTTCTCTACGTCCTTACCAAGGTCCCTCCCAAGTATTTATAGAAGGGTGGACGGAGGAGGCCGTTTGTCACAGCTGGCCCAGATCATGACATGTGTTCGGTCAGATCTGATCCGTACCTTCAGAGGTTGGCATCACCAGCTGGCCGTAGGCCGTTCTGGCTAGAGGGCAAGGGTGTGTGTGAGGTCTCTCTATCAGAGGCTCTTTAACCATTTCTGTTGTATCGTCGTAAGACCCCTTCGGGAAGGGATTTTCCCCGAGGGCTAGTAGGAAAGCCCTTCGGCAGAGTGGGTCACCTTCGGGAGGCATTTTCCATTGTCAACGATGGTAGATTTACTTTTTTGAAGTTGGTAAATTCGAAGGTTGTGAAAGACACTTCTTAGGACCACCCTTCAGTACTAGGCTAAGGCCAAGAAAAATAAGAAACATACAATTAAATACAAGAGGGACTCAATTCAACATGGTAATAGTGATGTGAATGCAAGACTACAAAACTAAGTGCCTTAAGTGCACTTAAATGGAAGACTATGTTGAGTTTGGCAAGAAATAAAGTTGGAGGACTACAATGCAGACTTGAACTAGTGATGCAATTGAAACTATGAAACTTAAACTAGTAATTTTGGCCATGCAAATAAGCGCAAGGAGAAATGAGGAATTAGACCAATTTTTTGGTGACTTTTGATGGCCGGTTACGATTATGTCTTCCACCATGCCATAAATCACTTAGTTTAATTAATAGTTAAATTCTTGGTAATTGGCCAAAATTTCATGGAATAATGACCATTTTCAGCCATTTTGATTAATGCTTGGCAATGTAAGCCATGAATCAAGATTTATGCCAAAATGAACATGCATTTTAGTGACTAAAGTAAAGCCATGGATTCTTGAGGGGTAAAGTGAACCATGCAAAATAGTATGAGACTAAATAGAGCATTAGACCATCTTCTTGGACAAGTGTCCATGACTGGCTGCCATGTTCCCCATTAAGCAAAATAAACAAAATTTTTCAGTTCTTGATTGTATTTTGGGTTATTGACCGAAACATTAAGGTTCTTGAGAGCTTTGTTGTTCTTGGAGAAGTTGCTGCCGAATTGATGCCATTTGCAAGCAATTGAAGCATTGAAAGCAGGAATTAGGCTTGTCTTCTTTGATTTCGACCTAAGGTGACTTCCTTCTTCCTTTTCTTGAAGCTTAGTCTTGAATATATACATGGGCAGCCGAGACATTCATGGTTGTTTTTGGAATGTTGCTGTCATGTACTTAATGTTTTAGAGAAAGGATGAAAGCTTGAAGGTGTAATCACGCTTGGAAGCAAGGAAAGGGAAGGAAATAGTAAAGTTCATTCTCAGTCTTGAAGTGTTCAAGCAAACCTGAGACTATTCAAGCTCATATATTGAGGTAGGATTCACGTTTTACTTGTTTGCTTGGTAATTATTCCATGAACAAGTAAATAAAGTGACTAAGTGATGGTTAAAATTTGCTATGTGATCTTAGTTACTTGATGGGCATTATTGAGGAGATTCGGTTTATGATTTGGTTAGCTAATCAATTATGGGCATGTGTTAGAATTCCTTATGAGGGAGGCCAACTTGCTAGTGAATTTGGAGCTCTAGTGGAATGGGAGTGATGTTGTGAAGATGGAAGTGCAAAAAGTGCACTTGGACTCATGCTAATGAATATGGCCAAATGTATCTTGTGGTGTGTGTGCGCGTTTTGTGTGCTTGATTGTTTGTTTGTGTGTGCTAACAATTGTACATAGTTTAGTTATGCTCGTTATGTCTCAGTTATTATATGTGTATTTTGTGTTTCTGTGTTTTCCATGTTTTCTTGCAGGATAAGTAAGTTATGGAGGTTAAGTCTTGGACTTAACTAAATAGACCAAATATGGTCGGTTGTGAATCCTACTGAGTAATTGTTACTCATTGCCCATATATTTTTTGTTTCAGGCAAGGATATTCAGCTTGAGTAGGTTTGCTTGAGTTGCTTGTTTGTGTGCTAGGTAGTACCTTTATTGCTCAAGGTATGTGCCAACTCAATCTTGGCTTGATTACTTGCATTACAAGTCTTATGGGTTAAGGCCAAAACTTATATCCTAAGTTTTGCAGGCTTGTGTAGTTGTGGGACACGTCTAGGTGCAGGATGGATGTGTGGACTATGGCTCTGATTGTAGTGTTCACTTTCATGACCATGAACATGGTCATTGGGTTGGTGCTTCAGTGTGTGCTGCTGTATTGCACACTTAGGTATCTTCTCAGGGAGTAAGGGAACTTAGCTTGTAAAACTTAACCTTGGCTATATTTTGGACTTGTAGCATCCTTGGAATGCTTCCAGGCTAGTGATGCTTGTACTTAGGCTATTTTGTGTGTATATGTAGCCTTTGTTGTACATGGTTTTGTATGTACATATGTTGGATGCTTATGTGCCAAGTTATGTTAAGTTTATGAGCTCATGGTTATGTTTCATGTAAGAAATCTCTTGATATATTTTGTTTGGCAGAATATACATGTGCATGGAAACCTTGATTTTCAAAACTACAAAGATGTGGGCTTCTTGGTTGTCATTCATGAAAGTAGCACACTTGATGAGCACACATCCTAGACACTTAATTGATTAAGTGTATGCCTTGCTTGTATTGCAAGTTATTGATTTGCAGCCTTGCCTTGTGTTGCAAGTTAGTGGTTGGGCCCTACTTAAGCTGCAGGTAATTGTTCTAAATAACTCATAAGCCTCGTGGGGCACCTCCCAGCTTTCAGCTTAAGAAAATAAGACTTAAAACTACCTAACAAACAATAGCAAAAATAAAAAAGGTAGTTAATAACACATGAACTTAAGAGTATCCAAATAACTCGTGGGGAAGAAATGGTGAGAGGCACTGAGAGTGCACAGGCTGGGGCTTGTGTAGGGTGTGAGACACCTTTTCCCGAAGTTGGTCATGTCATCTTTCCGAGGTTGGTGTTGATGAAGTGCCCCAAAGTCGGGGCTAAGTCCTTACCGAGGGTGGTTTCTGGATAGTTGATCAGGGGATCTTTGAGGGTGATAGCCCTTCGGCTATTACCTAGGAATTTCCATAAAAACCAATGTTCAAAGAGTCAAAGCATAGAAAACTTTGATGGCATCAACATGAATCTTACACATAATTAACCAAGTTTGGGCATTTAAGCAATCATAAACTATGCCCTATACCCAAAGACAACCCTAGAGTCCATAACTCTATTCATACACATTGGAGGCCACTACCATAAATTATACATACATAGGGCTAGCACTATTGAGATCCAATCAACTAGCTTCCACCTTAGATGAGAGATCCCGGTGGCAAGCCTCAATGACCCTCAATGTGCTCACTAGCTTTTGTGGCCAAGAAACCTGTAGTTAGTAATGTACCTTAAACAACAAGAAACCAAATAAACTAGAATCTCAAGGATTCTTAAAGGGATATACCTCTAACAGAACTGCCACGACAACCTTGAATGATTGTCATGTCCAGCAACCTTTGTATCTGCACAACATGAAACTAAGGGAGTAAGAATCCTAAGACTCTCAGTAAGGAATCTTTAACCTGCAAAGAAAATGTTGAGGACAACACATAAATATGTATATGTAATCTACTACGAGCTCATACACTGTGAGGGTCTAACATATGCACATATATCTAGGTCCCTTGGCACCTCTCCTCATCCCAGTCCTCTCATAGGCATCACTCCATGCCTAGTGAGTTCTAGCCCCTAACTCGCTCCTAGTAAGCCTTAGCTTACTGATGCAATAAGTTTAACCTTCCCTTGATCATTGTGCAAGTGAACATGCGGGATGTGCTTCGCTTGAGTTCCAAGGAACTCATATGGTGTACTAAGCCTCCTCATAATGCCTCAAATCCTAAGACTTGCCTAGGTCACTTGTGTACTAAGGTTCTACCTTAAACCATTAACAAGAGTATGCCAGGTTTTCACTTGCACCTTAAGTAATCTTGCCTAGGCTACAAGTGCACTAAACCTTCACTCAAGGCACAACCTATCCACCATTACTTGGTTCACACTAGTGGAGTACTAATGACCATGGTTGGACTCAATTATTAGCTTCTTTGGAACCTTCCTAGGTGCACTACAGTTTCCATATTAGAACCTCACACCCGAAGGCCTAGCTAGGCTTTCGAGGGTACTAAATGTTGCATCCAACTAATGGTGCTCTATTGTGGCCAAACATGCCTTCATTTTAAACTAAAATAAGTCTAAACCTGGGCATATACAAGCTTTGGAAAGGGATGAAAATGGTAGTTCTCCCTTTTATCTTAAAGAGGAATCTTCAATTGCCTAAATCCGATGCCTGACCGAAGAGTTACGGCAAAAGCCCCACAACATGTCAAAGTTGTCGAGTGTTGGCTCCTAGGTGCCAGGATAGGTACTAGGAGCACCCTACTCCGTGGGGCTGAAAATGAACCTTGGGCACTGCAGCACCAGATGGAACCTACGCACCGGGGGCCCATGCCCTGAACCTAGAAAAAGCCTCTTAAGCCTCTTTGCAGGCTCCTAAAGGCTCCCAAACAGGTTTAGGATGCCATCCTTACTTCACAAACCTGCAAAACACACTTTCCAGGTGACAATGCACTATTTATTCTAAGCTTGCAACACACACAAATATCACACTAAGCTTGGAAACTTAACTAGTCCACCATGAACATCTCCTTCCACAACTAATGTCAATAATCAAATTCACAAGAATTTCACCACAAACAAGCTATGAATGGCATCAAATGAGTATCCCTTACCTCTATTCCAAGCTACATGGAAAGATTAAGCAACCCATCACCAAATAAATGGTTCCACCAAGTCTCACCTAGGTTCCAAGCAATTCAAGGTTCATGGCATTGAAACGAGGGCAACCAAGCAAAACCACCCAAGCAACCAAGGCCAAACAAACAAGGAAACATCATGGAAATCAACTTACTTCCCATGTAAAATAGGCCCTTAGTTGGAAACCATGATTTATAGCTTCAAATGTACCAAACTCACTTAGAATAAGTTACCCATTGCTTATACACCCATGGAACCTTTAATTTTCAACAAGAACTCTTGAATTTGAGAAAGAATTGAAGTAGAAATGAAGAGGGAAAGGTCGAACTCAGGTTTGAAGAGGAAGAAGATGAATAGTGGCAGACCAAGACCACCTTTACCATGTTTAAAAAAGTTCAAGCCATTAAGCCTTCAAACTTTCTTAAGTTTGTCAAAAAGAACCCCTTCCCAAAATAGTAACCTTTGGTCAAATTTTGGTCAAACCTTCAACACTTAGTGAAAATTGGTTGCTAAGCAAGGGTTTAGTTTTAAAACATGTTTTTGACTCTCCGAACTCGGCCTAACACCTTGGGATGCAAAATTACAATTTTTCCCCTAGACTTCTTTTGATGCCATAGTCTCCTCAAAACCTAGTTATCCTTAACTAACTTGTGTGACCTTGCTAAATGATCTTAAAATGAGGTATTACACTAAGGATTTATTAATTTATGTGCCTTAAATGTGCTTCCCGCTATGAGGCCTATAACATGGACTGAGTTTGAAAGGCTACTAAAAAATGAGT
Organism: Aquilaria sinensis; assembly: GCA_005392925.1. Lineage (NCBI taxonomy): Eukaryota > Viridiplantae > Streptophyta > Magnoliopsida > Malvales > Thymelaeaceae > Aquilaria > Aquilaria sinensis. The sequence goes on along the minus strand of SMDT01000856.1, from coordinate 31,363 downwards.
TTATTAGTGAGGCTAAGCAAGATTGAAATAAGAGATAGTTTGAGCAACTAACTCAATTATGAGTATTGCTGGACATGAATTCAACTTCAGCACACTCATATAATATGCTCCATACAGGGAAGGCCAGGAGGACACTAGAGTGAAGAGGTTCATATTGGGTCTCAAATAGGAGTTCAGGCAACCTATCATTGCTGTAGTAGTAAGGGCTTGCCATGATGCAGTCTAGGGAACCCTAGCACTAAAGGCAAACATAATGACTGATAGGGCCAGAAACAGTTGGGCGATTGGAAATGGATCATACATGAAGTTAGGCATGCAAAAGAAGCCACATTTTGGCATAGTTGGAGAGGGCACTAATGGCACCAAAAAGTTTAAGTAGGTGGGCAAGGGACTTTGCAACATTTGCAAGAAGTTCCTGTTAGTGTTGTGCGCAAAAAGCCAATCATGAGATGATTGTATTTTTTCACATTGAGTCATGATATTTTATTAAGGCATTAATCCAACAATTATGTTTGTTGTTTTGTTTCTGCGTAACTTAACAAACATAATTGTAACGCTAGAATAATGATATTCTTAAACGTCCCTGGTCTAGTATTATTGTGGAGCGAGTTGCAATAATACATAATGACTTGTATATGTGGAGACTAATATGAGATATGTAGTCTACATATGGGTACAAGTTGGAGAACTTGTGTACTGGACTGACCCACCATGAGAACACTACATGGATCGTTATATGAGTGTCATAAGTGATTCTCATAGTGATCATGGTATATGTAGTCCTTCGACCTAAGATCATCAAGGTTCCCTACATGTGAGTCACATACTTTGATACTTTCCTTTGTTGCTCATAACTGAGTGAACTTGAAGGAGGTCATTGGGTATGTCACATATCATGCGGAGGGATTTGTATGATCAAGATGAGATTTGTCCCTCCTCTGTAACAGGAGTGATATCTTTGGGCCCCTTGATAGAGTGAGACTTAGAAAATGCATGGCCATGCTCGGATGAGTTGATATATGATATCAATGTCATCAGTTTAAGTTGGTCTACTCGGTAATCAAGAAACCAAAGATTGGGCTATACGAGAGTGACACATTCCATGTCTCGTGCTTAGTCTTGATATCTTGGACAAAGGGACAATGGCATATATCAGTGATGATCATAAAGGTTTAGTCGATTCACCGACAATCTTGTCACTTGGGTAGCAATGATGTGTTGCTTGACACCGCTCATTGCTTATGATCATAAATGTGATTTATGATCATTGCCAACATGGCAAGAGCCTATTGGGTCGAACACATAGAGCTATTTGGATCATTAGAGTGCATGGGCTAATTATTTGGGTTATGGTTTCACTTTAATTTCATATTAATAATGGGCCCAAGAGTTGAGCCATTATTAAGCCCGAAATTAAATCCTAATTGGATTAGGGCTTTGAAACCCATTAGGCCTGGAAGTTGAGTCTCACTATAAATACAACTTTTTAGTGAGAAATTCGCAGGTCTCCTTGCCCTAGCCTCCCAAAAGGATAGCCGCACTCTTCTCTTGCAATTCCTTGGAGGACGCAAGCTAGCACTGCGAGCGCATGAGAAACGCATCTGCCGGGACTTGGTGGAAGCGTGGTGATCCTAAGAGGCTCGTGTGGATACCATAGAGAGCCTGAACACGTCAACTGTTCAGGTTTTGTGATTCGACTCTACAGTTGAGTGAGAGATCTCAACCGAAAATTAGGTATGAAATTTTCGAACACCCGGTTTACGCCGTTTCACTTGGATCTTGGAGGGTTTCGGTTAAATTCCGCTGCATTGTTTGGCTCCCGAAACCCGACAGTTCCATGGTAATAAGCCTTCCAAGTTTGCTAATAATGCATGTCTGATATGTAACTAGCTGGGCCATTGGCCCAAGGATTGTCCCAAAGGGGCCAAAGACCTATAACCTTTAGACCCGTGCCACAGCCTCAGTAGTAAGGACCGCCTAGAGTGTTTGCTCTCACCAGTTAGGTAGCTTGGGAGCCCACAGTAACAGGTATCTTTATAGTTTTAGGACATAATGTTAAAGTTTTGTTTGATACTGGTGCATCCATATCTATTATTGCATCTAATATGGTAGAGAGGATAGGTATGGTCCACACAAAAATGAACACTACGAAACTTATTAAGACCCTAGTAAGACAGATAGTCCTTACGAACATTATGGTGAAGGACTGTCTATTAGAAATTAGTGGTTGTAAAATTGACTAAAGTTTATGGGTAATGGATATGCAAGTGTTTGATATTGTCTTGGGAATGGACTGATTAAGGAAGCACTAGGCCCATATAGACTGTGCAGGTTAAAAAGTAACTTTCATAGACTCTGGAAAGGAACTTGTGACTTGTATTGGTGGGCTTAGGGATGGGGTGGAAAGTTTGCACCTCAAGGCACTTAAGTCTACCCTCATAGTACTTGAGGATGAAATGATGCTTTATGCCTTATGAGGTATCAATAGAAGAAATGTTAAAGGACATACTAGTAGTAAATTAGTTCCCAGAGGTATTTTCTACTGACCTTCCAAGATTAGCTCCCCAACTTGATATAGAATTCTCCATTCACTTGCAGCTATGAGTTTCACCTATATCTATTCCCCCTTATAGAATGTCAACTCTAGAGATGGATGAGCTAAAAAAATAGTTAAAGGGGTTACTAGAAAAGGGCTTCATATGCCCAAGTGCATCTTCATAGGGAGCACCAGTCCTTTTTGTAAAGAAGAAGGACGGTAGTTTGAGACTTTGCATTGATTACAGGAAATTTAATGTTGGAACTGTCATGAACAAATATCCTCTACTGAGGATAGATGACTTGTTTGATAAACTGAAAAGGGCAAAGGTATTTTCTAAGAGAAACCTTCAGTCTGGATACTTTCAGATATGGATGAAGGAAGTGACATACCTAAGACTTCATTTAGGACCCAATATGGGCATTATGAGTACATAGTGATGCCTTTTGGTGTCACTAATGCTCCTGCCGTATTCATGGATGCCATGAACAGAATTCTTAGGCCTTACTTGGATCAATTTGTGGAAGTATTTATAGATGGCATATTTGTATACTCCAAAATAGGCAGGAACATACTGAGCATTTAATTAAAGTGTTGCAAATACTAAAGGAAAATCAGTATTATGCAAAGTTGTCCAAATGTCAGTTTTGAGCTAATGAAATTTCTTTCCTTCGATACGTTATCAGTAACAAAGGTTGAAAGTAGGCCCAGAAAAGGTCAATGTAGTTGAAGCATGGGCTAGACCAAGTATGGTGACTGACATTAGGAGTTTATTATGATTGGAAAGTTACTATAGTTGGTTTATTATGAACTTTTCCAAAATAGCATTACCATTGACTAAGTTGACCTGGAAGTCCCAAAAATTTGAATGGACAGCAGAATGTGAAAACAACTTTAGAAAGTTGAAACCAAAACTGATTCAAGCACCTATTCTTATTTCACCTGACCCAGATAAAACCTTTACCATTTACATTGATGCATCTGGGACAGGACTTCGATGTGTATTGATGCAGGATCACTAAGTCATTGTGTATGGGTCTTGGTAACTAAGACCCAGTGAGCTACACTATCCAACGCATGACTTGGAACTGTTTATAGTAGTTTTTGCCCTCAAGTCATGGAAACATTACTTGTTGGGTAGATCCTTTAAGATATATACTAACTGCAAGAGCCTCAAATACCTGTTTACACAAAACAACTTGAACATGAGGCAAAGAAGGTGGGTTGAGTATATAAAGAACTTTGACTGTAGCATTAAGTACTGTGTAGGGAAAGGTAATGTAGTGGCTGATACCCTGAGCATAAGGTACACAGGTGTGATTCTTTCAAAGGACCAAGTATCAAATACATATGTATAGCATTTCTCAGCTTTGTATGACCACTGGTTAGCTTGGGAAATGGCTCAAACATACCAACTGTAGGTGGAATTGAGGTGGTTAGCTAAGGCAAAGAAAGCACAGGAAAATGACCCTACTCTTAAAAACATTAGTGGGGAAGAAAAATATGGTACCCTTGGTAGAGAATTTCATTATAGAGATAGGATGTTACACTATGGTGTTAGGCTATATGTGCCAGACATGGAGGACCTAAGGGAAGAAATCTTACAAGATGCACATAATAGTAGCCTGAGTGTACATCCAATTGCTGAAAAAATGTACCATTATTTAAAAACCCATTTCTAGTGGCTTGGCATAAAGGAAGACATTAGGCAACATATGGCAAAATGCCTCACATGTTAGATGGTTAAGGCAGAACACTAGAAACCAACTGGAACTCTTCAAAGCCTACCCATGCTTGAAAGAAAATAGGGTTCCATCACTAAGGACTTCATGGTTGGATTACCAAGGATGGGAGCCCATAATGATGCAGTGTGGGTGGTTGTGTCATGCCCAACATAGTCCTTAGCCCATTTGAGAGGTTTAGAACCTTTAATAAAAGGTTTAGACACTCAATTATGCTTATCGGGCTTAGCTTTAGTACTCATTTCATAAGTATGCAGTGTGTACTGGACTCATGAGTTCAAGTACATTAGGCCCTGTTAGGACACAAGGGAGGGGCACTGAGGCGCGCCTGGACATTGCCATGACTCATAGGAATGTACCCAGGATACTTATGCAGCCCAAAACTTGTTAAACATCTAAAATTTCATTGCTCATCCGAAATAAGTTAAGTGCCTAAATGGATTTAATGCTTGTATCAACATAAACTTCGATCAATCATTCCATATGTGCATGTCAATCAAAACACCAGTTCAAGTTTTGAAAACATGGGTTTTATGCACATGATAACACAAACATGTGCCTCAATAAGCTTACAAAATGAAAATAAGTTCACATGCACATGACATCAGTTTACTAACAAACAAACACCAGTATACTATCTAGTGAACATATATACATCAACAGTCGAACAAAAGTATACTACAATTGAATGGTAGTATTCTACAAATGAACAACTTCACCATGCAATAGTTTAAACATATTTCTGTCATACATATTCAACCTAAACAATTTCATCCTGCATAAACATAGTCTTGGTTAGCCTAACATAGGCCACCTTATTGCACTACAACCCGAAAGTGCACATATGCACAAAAGATTATAAAATCACAACTTAAGCATATCCATCATCACTAAGACTTGTTGCCATGACACATAGCTCATAAAGCCTACATGTAATGGATTCCCACACATTAGTATGCCACAAAAGTAAGACTTAGAGTAATAATATTGAGCAGTGCACATAATTGAAACATTGAAGCATATGGAATTGAACACTAAGGCACATAAACTAAAACACTATAGCACATGGACTTGAACACTAGTGAACATAAACTGAAACACTAAAGCACATGCACTAGAACACCAATGCACATAAACTTAAACACTGAAGCACATGGACTAAAACACCAGCACACATAGACCGGTACACTACCTTACTGAAACCCGAAAGAGTAATAACCACTCTTAGCTTCCTTGTTTCTCTAGTAAACCTTTCCCTACAACCATAAGAGTAGGGCAATAAGTTTGATAACTTAGTAAGGATTCCATATGGCCTTGATCATAGGTTAAGACTAAGCTTAACTGAATTATACTCAAAGCACCTTTAAAGAAAACATGAAGACACAAACAGGAGATACAACATATACATAACAATAAGAAATATTAAGGGGTTAGCATGTGCAAGCAAAAATAGAAGCACACAAGACTCACACACCAAAAACATTAGTCGGAAGGCTTAGCAAGCATGATTACATATTCACATAGTTCCAATCAAATCTAAGAGCTACACAGCTTGGGAATTGAGTTGGCCTTCTTAGTCCCTACCATAACTACTTGGCAAACATAGCTAATTAGCATCATACTCATAGTTGTCCAACAATCGTAGCCCTCATAGCTTTGTTAGGATCATTTGGCTTCAAAATCCATCACCTACACACCTGGTATTCACTAAATCAACATAGTTCAACTATGAAACTTATTGAATTCATAGAATCCTTACCTTTCTTAGCAACCCTTGTTGCCTAAAGCTTTGAAAGCTAAATTTTTTGCTCTTCCTAGTGCTTCGTTGTTAGAATCTTCCTCCTTAGCTCAATTGGCACATGAATTTATGTTCTCCACTTGGAATCCACCTTAGAAAGTCTCGGTTTGTATTTAAAATTGTATAAACTCACCAAAAACATGAGCTCAAGCTTTCAACTATGGTGGAGTCAATTGGATAAGGAAGAAGATAGTCTAGTGAGAAAATAATATAACTGGAAATGGCTAAGTGTCCTAAATAAATGGGTTAATCACTAGTTTAGTCAAGTCAAAAATTTTCATAAAGCAATTAGACCTACACATAAAATATTCCTTTGGTTTGGTCATTCAGTAGACTTGTCAATTAAGTCCTTCAAATTCCATAAATCCTCATTTGCATCTCCTTTTGCTCAGTCACTTCGTGACTAAATCCATAAGTGTTCTAGTTAAACCTAGTAGTGTTCTAGTTGAGTCTAAGAGTGGTCCAGTTGGATCTGATAGTGTTCTAGTTGAATTTGATAGTGTTCTACAATCAATTACTTATCATCATTCGATGAAACTTTACTTTCTAAGCTCCACAAACTCAGAATTAGGATTTCTCATGTTTCTTAAGCTCCCATTCCACATTACCCATGGCTTAAGCACTTAGGAACTGAAGGCCATTACAGGTTGTTGATAGGCTAACAAAATCAGCTCACTTCATACCTATCAAAGTCACCTATACTATGGACAAGTTGGCATAAATGTACCTTAAATAGGTAGTTAGGTTACATGGCATACCTGATCAAACTGTATCTAATAGAGACCCTAGGTTTGTCTCTATGTTTTGGACAGCCTTTCAATGGGCACTGGGTAGTACAGTGAGCCATAGTAGCCTATTAGCCACAGAAAAATGAGCAATCAAAGAAGGTTGTCTAAACCTTATAGGACATGCTAAGAGGGTATGCCATGGACTTTAAAGGTGAGTGGGATAAGCATTTATCAGTGGTGGAGTTCACCTATAATAACAGTTATCAAGTTGTACTAGGAATCGCGCCTCATGAAGCCCTTTATGGGAGGAGGCGTATGATTCCACATTGTTGGGCAAGCCTTATAGACAGGGTCGAGTTAGGCCTATAGATTATAGTTGACAGCATAACTAAAGTAAAATAGATCTAGGCAAGGATCAAAGCAGCTTCTGATACGCAAAAGAAGTATGCCAATGTTATGATAAGAAAATTGGGATTTGACGTAAGGGAGAAGGTACTCTTGAGAGTATCTCCCATGAAACGTGTGATTAGATTTAGGCAAAGAAATAAGTTAGCCTCGAGGTATATTGGACCTTCTGAAATCTTGGAGAAAGTGGGTAAGGTTGCTTAAAGATTGGGATTACCACCTAACTTGTCTCACATTCATGATGTATTCCATGTGAGTCAACTTTAAAAATGCATTTTAGACCAAAGATAAGTATTGACCACTCTTTATGTGCCTGTCCATGAGGACCTGGCCTATGTGGAAAGACCTATACAAATCTTTGATAAACAAGTTAGAAAATTAAGAACCAAATAGATCCCCATGGTTAAGATTTTATGGTCTAACCATATAGAAGAGGAAGCCATCTAGGATACAAAGAAGGATATAATGACCCAGTATTCTGATGATTTTTCCAAGCTTAAACAAGATTTGGAGGACCAAATAGCTTAAGAGGGGGAGAATGAGAAAGCCGCCAAAGCTATAGGTTTAATCAGTCAGGTGGTTATAGGAACTTTGGACTTTCAAGTGATGAATTAATTTAAAAAATTAACACTTTATGTAATTTATTTGCACTCTAGAGTCACCATTTAATAAGGTGTAGTAGCTAAAAATGAATAAAATTGATCATTTAAGCAAGTTGGACCGAAAGGGGCATTTTGGTCATTTCAAATAATGACCCATTTTTATTACACGGTTAGATAGAGCATGAGAAAATATTAAATGTGAGGTGTCACAATTTTTCATGATTCCCGCTCTACCATTGTGAAATTTTGGATTGACTAGATTGTCTATAAGTGGTTTAAATGTAAGCCACAAATAAATACGGACTAAATAACACATTCTCAGAAAGCTAACACTAACACATGCACATAAATAAGCAAATAGCTCACTCTTGTACATAAAGTAAAGGATATTCACAAATAGTAAGAAGCTTTCAAAGCAGCATTTGTATAGACAAGTTAAACTTGTCAATTGTAGGACTAATAAGTGAAGGAATGGTGGGAATTAGCTACTCCCATAATTATTGGCCAATAATACGAGTACCTAACACTATGATTTGAGCTCAAGTACACTAGGCATATATTGACATCTTTATGGATAATATGCATGGTCTTATATAGTTGTCCTTCTTATAGGCTATAACCCTTACTGGGAACCCCTGGTTCCCACATCCCTTTCATGTTTTGTGTGCAGATACTAGTATATATTGGGCCAACAGTGAATAGAAGGAAAGGTTGTTAGTATTTTGGTACCAGGTGTGCATAAGTTAATTACTATGGTACATTGTTGTGATGTTTCTTTCTTGCAGGTTCCTAATTACTTGGAATGCTAACTTACTAGCCTTTTTTGTATAGAGGCAAGAAGCAGGGGATACCTAGACACTGTAGTGATCCCTTTCAGTAGTGTAAATAAGGTGGGATTGGATCCCAGGATTCTCAATGTTCAACGTATGTACAACACTTTTACGTATGATGTATATGTGCACATAAAACTTGTACCTTTGTTAAATGCTATGGAGCTAATGGTTATGTTCCTTGGTGGCTTGTATGGATTCACGGTGCATAACAATATGTTTTATATGAATGCATGTTTTGAAATGCTAGCCAGCTGTGCCAAGTATATATTATTTTTATGGTCAATGACCTACAACCATAGTAAGGCATAGTATGAAACAGTAATACATTAAGGATTTATTGAATTAGTAGGCCCACTAACGAGCAATTTGTGTAGGCCTAACACTAAATTAGTGTAAAGTTCCTAGGGTCCTATATCACTTAGATGGGACTATGGGTAAAGGCCTGTGACAAGAATAACAAAAACAGAATCTAAATTCAAGGAGAAAGAATCATTTTTTATCCCTCACCAAAGATAAAGCTCCCAAATGCACAAATGAAGCTTAATTTCCCTCACGTCCTTGTTGCCTTGTAGCAAAAGCAAGCTCCTCTAGCAAGATTTCCACTCTAATTTCCTTTTTCCTTTCTTAAGCTCTTAAATAGCTACCAATTAGCTTCAGTTCTAGCTTTCTTTTTATCCAAAGACCATTGACTGCACCTAGTAAGCAGCTCAAATTTGGTGGAAATGAGCATTTGATGGAAGAGGTGCTGCTTGGCTAAGGAAAATGTCAGCTATTTTGGGTTAAAGCTCTTAATTAAGCTACTCACTTTGTTACTTAGCTTAATTAACCTTTCTTTCTTGTGCTCATCTCAATTTATATGCTCAATCATTTTTTTAATTTGATCAATTAGGCCTGCAACCCCTTCAATTTTTGTAAGTCCACCCCCACCATTCTGTAACACACAAGTAGTACACTTATTAGACACAGTTAAATCAATTTGTCTTGTTATTCCTTTCTTAACCTTTTCTTCCCACTTTTTTTGCTTGTATGTTATCTCCGTTTCCCTATACTCCTAACCTAAGGCCTATATAAGTCATAGGCATGACAATCTTCCCCATTAATAAATTTGGTCCTCCAAATTTTTGAGCAACATAAGGAAAAGTTCCACATATCTTCTAAGCATTTCAACTTTCGTTTTCCCTGTTGCTTCCTCTTATGTGTGATTAGTCCATTGTGTAACAACACTCATTTTATCAGGTAATTAGTTTATTTTATTTTTTTGACCCTTGATTAGATTACACTAGCAAGTGAAGTTAAGCCAAGCCAATAAGTAAGTAGTCCTTGGAGTTCATAGAATTAAAATCTCAAGTAAATTTACTAAAGGGGCAACTAGGTGAAAAATGGTAATTTGGAAAGTCAAAGAACAAAATATGACTACAAAATTTGAGTGGAGTTTCTAGAAGTGAAATAAACATCTCAATGAAGTTTGAACTCAATTTGACCAAAAATTGGCCTTTTTTGCTATGAAAGCAAGGACGGGAAAAAAAGGTAATTTCTAGGTAAACTAGTGCCAAAATGGGTTTGAGGAGGTGAAAAGTGGTTTTTGAAGGCATTTTGTCATATTTGGAGTTAAATTAACCAAGTTTGAGACTTTTCTTGCAAAATAAGCTAAGAAGGGCATTTTCATAATTTTGGTTTGTCAAACTTCATAAACCAAATTCATCACTGGTCAAGGGTAACAAAATACATGGTTAGAAGTTGATGGAAAAAATCTAAGATTTGAAGCTTAAGTGAAGGCATAGTTTATAATTTTATAGAGATGCCATCCTTTTATCCAAGGGTGTAGCCACCTTTACAGCCATGCAACTTTTGTGCACTTGTGGGAGGGAAGTACCATATTAGTGACATATAGAATTGGCTTAAAAAATGTGGCTGAGATCCCTTTCCCCTTGGTTAAGTGGTCTAAACAACTATTAACCATGCCAAAGCCTTTACCCTTAACCACTTTACCCCCATCACCCATTTTCATCCTTATTCATCCCCAAACCTAGAAACTTAGTTTCCTCTATTTATGTACTCATTCAACACATCCTAATCCCTTAAACACATAGAAAATCACCAAATAAGTGAAATAAAAATAAGAAAAGGATAGCTTGTAAATGAGAAATCAAGGGGAAAGTGCACGTGTTGAAGGGGAGGGCTTAAAAGTTCAGTTTTCCCCAAGATGTGGCTACGATTGTGCTATATTTTTGATATGGGAATATATTTTGGTTTTAGCTTAGTTAATCCTTATTTATTCTGGCCTTTGTGCTTATAAAAATGCATGGTTTTGTGTGATGTTAGACATGGGAAGACAAGGAAAACCAATGAACTTCTAGAAAGGAAGCTATGATTCTAAGTGTTTTGTTTTCTTAAGGAAAGGATTTTATAATTATTTTTAGTTCTTGAATAACCATACTACCCCTACGCTAAAAAATATGTTACTAATATGGTTGATTTACTATAGTTAAACAAAGAACTTCAATCAAGTAAGACTGGGCTTATGGGAGTTGGATCTTTGAGCTCGTAAATGTGAAATCTACACAAGGGTAAGTTTTTTAGCCTTTATTTATTCTAACCATGTTTTTTCTAGGTGAAAGCTAAGGCAAATGGTAGGGAAAAAAAGGCGCAGGGTAATGGATAGAGCCAACGAGAACCCAAGTGGCATTAAGGCCGATTAGGGCAATAGGTGGTCTCTTTGTTGCATGGGCTATAAAATGGTGTGCAGGCCAAGCCTTGGATGCATGGTAGATGAGTGTGGTTGAGCCTTCAATGTTTGGCAAGCACAAGAGAGGTGTACTTAAATTCATGTGTTGTGATCGAACTCAAGGGCTTGGTATGTGTATCTACATGTGTGGGATGGGCTCCTCAATGTAAAATTATTTTGGGGTGCCTAAAAGCATGGTGAGTTCAGTCTATGGAGGCATACATGGGTTTACCCGAGTTGGCATACAACCATGTATGCCCAAAGGGCAACCGAGGGTGCGCCAAAGGGTGCCCATGTGAATGTTGCCTTGGGCTCATGAACCTTTACACCTATGGGGGCACATGGGCACATCCTAAGGGCCTTGGTTTCTTATGGTCCTTAGGCTATCCTTTGGGCATGACCTGCGAGGGGGAGCCCATGGCAAAGCTGTAATGCCTAAACATCAATTTGAACCATTAAATGACTTAGGCCACAAGCAAAGACACACATAGGTGCATTGGCCCTTGATGATGAAGAAGGGACAAGACACATCTAAGGGCTTTGTAACCCAGAAAAAATATGGTAATCCTCACTAGATATAGTAAGGTAGTTTTTTTTGAGCTAGCAGAAGTTGGCAAGCTTAAGGGCAAATGCAAAGATGCATGCTTACAGGCAAAATTAGAATAATGGATGTTTTTGTTTGTTTGTTTGTTTGCCTACTTGCTTGTGTGAGAAGTATAGGGATTCATGTACCCAAATGGGCATGAAATAATGATCATTATATAATACTCCATGCTAGAACAGCTTATGGCACGCTTACATAGATTATGGCAAGGTTCATGCGAGCATGGCAATGTGTGCATATGGCCCATTATGTGCATTGTTGTTATGTTTTGTTTGTTGTAGAATACCTTGCTACATATTTTACATACTTACCCATATTGTTAATGTGTAGATAATGTCGTGGAGGAGCCAAATTACCCACAGTGATTAATTGATGCTTTTTTGTTAGTTTTTCATATGTACTTTTTCCATACATTACATGTTCTTTTTTCATATGTTGCATGCACTTATGGTTAGTATCTAACACCAAACTGAATTGCCTTGTATAGCAAGGTGGTCAGGCAAACATTTCTTGGGTCACTCCCCTCTCGGCTTCTTTTCTCCCATGCAAAGGTTGGCCTACCAACAATTTAGGTCATGAATTTTTTGTAGCACAGTGGTAATAGCTAGTAAGAGGTTTATTACTGTTGACTTTGTTTGAGTACAATCGTGGCATGAATTATTATTAATTCAAGTTAGGCTTATAAACCCATGACAAGATTGCTTAGGTAGATAGGGAAAACACTTAGTTATTGCGTTGCCATAGTATTTACTTACTATGAGTATAGTTTTCATCCATGGATTAGCATGATATATTACTTGTACATGCATGAGAATTAAAATGTTTTCTTACGAGACTATAAATATTTTATTCATAATTTTTTTAAATCCTACCAAACCACTTTATTAGTTTATTAAACTTAAGTGTTTGATTGAAACCAATTAAATACTTTTCTTAACTATCAAGCAAAAACTAAATGCTAAGCAAGTGGCTAGGATTTACATTGTAAATCTCGACAAAAAGATCCTGGTAATGAAGAAGGATTTTGGCTTAATTAAGACTTTGGGTAAGGCAACAAAATCTTCTAGCCTTATTAAAGTGCTAATCATGCATTTATTGGGATGGTTTTTCATAGTTGGTATCACAAACCTTAGGTTATAGTAAGGGCAAACGTGTAGATTGCTACCACCATATGAGTCCTGTGTATAGAGCATAGTTGGACTAATGATCATGAGTATTCATTATGTGTTGCATTGTTTGTGTTTGTGAATTGTGTCGGTAGGTCTAGTTATGGTTTGTACAAGTAACAACATGGCTAGTAATGCTAGCCAATATGGTCAGGGCAGTTGTGCAGTCTAAGATGCTGGCGGCGTCACATTGCATGATCTATATGCTCTCACCCTATAGATGTTTGATCATATGGATCCACAAAAATGAGACACTATGTAATGGCTTTCCAAGTGGAAAGCTAATTTGGAACCTTATTTCAACTTCACATAGCAAGAATAGATATCTTGGGCAAAGTTTACTAAGTTCCGAGGAATTTAAGGCACCAAATAAAGTTCAGGGGCAAAATGGTAATTTTGCAACCCAAAGACTCGGGCTGGGTCCCAAGAGTTGAAAATGAGTTTTTAAATCCTAACTTCTACTTTTAACTCAAGTTCAGTTCAAATAAACAAGATTTGACCAAGTTTGATTAAAGTTACGTAAAAGAAGGGACTTATTTGTAACTTTTCAAATAGTAGGGTGGCCTAGGGTTTAAAAGAGCATATAAATTGGTAAATGAGGGGAGGGCTTCCATTTTCACATTCAAACTCGAGCTCACCCTTCTCCCTATCAATTCTCCATCAATTTAATGTCAAAATCAAGACATTTCATGGAAATCGAAGCCACCAAGGGTGCTTATGCCAAAGGCAGCTTATTCCAAGTAGAATTTCAAATTTTTGAAGCTTGGAACCTTATTTCCAGCCATTCCCTATTTTTTATGCGAGGTAACACTTGAGTTCTTGGTGAATTCTTGTTTATTAGATGTTTGGAAGCTAGGGTTTTGGTTAGAAGTTAGCAATTTGGTGTTTTATGCCTTTGTTTGCTTGGAACTTAGGTAGACTTTGAGGAACTCAGTTTTTGGTGGAAGAGTTGCTTGATTCTTGCTTGTGCATTGAAACCAAGGTAGGGGAGTTATGTTTTCAAGCTTGATTAATGCTATTGGATAGAGTTTGCTTGATGAAATCAAGTAGTGTTGGCAATAGCATTAGTTAGTAGTCTAGTTTGATCATGGTTGACTAGTGTGTTTGGCTTAGTTGGAATGATGTTGTAATGCATCATAGGAAGGATTGTGATGGTTATTGTGGTCTCAGCAGCATGCACTACATGTATGTGAAGTTTGAAGGCTATCCATACATGTTTGATACATTAGGGAAGTGCCCAAATTTCAGCATTTCCCAGGATTGGCAACACGTCACCCATCAATACAAGTTCCCATGATGTGTCACCAATACCTCAGAAATTGGCAGCACATTGACAATTGTGGTGACGCAACATCGTGACAACATTGACACTCGGTTTTGTTTTCTTCATAACTTTTCACTTGGGTGTCCGATTAAGGTGATTTCAGATTTCTTGCAAAGCTAAGAGGGAGCACTATCACCTCCATGCCTTAAGAAAGCTTAAAATGTACCAGGTTTAAAGTTATTTCAACTCAAAGTAAAGGTAAGTTTTGAATGCATGTTTGGCCACAATAAAGCACCATTAGTTGGGTGTGAGGCTTGGTGCCATCAAAAGCCTAGTTTGGCCTTCATATTTAAGGTTATGATGCAAGAACCATAGATCACTAGGGTATGTTCCAAAGAACCTCACAAATGAGTCCATTCATGATCATTATGTTGGGTTTCGGGAGCCAAACAGTACAGCGGAATTTAACCGAAATCCTCCAGGATCCAAGTGAAACGGGGTAAACCGGGTGTTCAAAAATTTTCATACCTAATTTTTGGTTGAGATCTCTCACTCAACTGTAAAGTCGAATCACAAAACCTGAACAGTTGACGTGTTCAAGCTCTCTATGGTATCCACACGAGCCTCTCAGGATCACCACACTTCCACCACGTCCCGGTAGATGTGTTTCTCTTGCGCTCGCAGTGCTAGCTTGCGTCCTCCGAGGAATTACAAGAGAAGAGTGTGGCTGTCCTTTTGGGAGGCTAGGCAAAAGAGACCTGCGAATTTCTCATTAAAAGTTGTATTTATAGTGAGACTCAACTTCCAGGTCTAATGGGTTTCAAAGCCCTAATCCAATTAGGCTTTAATTTCAGCCTTAATAATGGCTTAACTCTTGGGCCCATTATTAATACGAAATTATTGTGAAACCATAACCCAAATAATTAGCCCATGCACTCTAATGATCCTAATAGCTCTATGTGTGTGACCCAATAAGCTCTTACCACGTTGGCAATGATCATAAATCACATTTATGATCATAAGCAATGAGCGGTGTCTAGCAACACATCATTGCTACTCAAGTGACAAGATTGTCGGTGATTCAACTAAACCTTTATGATCATCATTGATATATGATATTGTCCCTTTGTCCAAGATATCAAGACTAAGCATGAGACTTGGAATGTGTCACTCTCATATAGCCAATCTTTGGTTTCTTGATTACCGAGTATACCAACTTAAACTGATGACATTGATATCATATATCAACTCATCCGAGCATGGCCATGTATTTTTCTAAGTCTCACTCTATCAAGGGGCCCGAAGATATCACACTCGTTACATAGGAGGGACAAATCCCATCTTGATCATACAAATCCCTTCGCATGATATGTGGCATACCCAATGACCTCCTTCAAGTTCACTCAGTTACGAGCAACAAAGGAAAGTATCAAAGTATGTGACTCACATGTAGGGAACCTTGATGATCTTAGGTCGAAGGACTACATATACCATGATCACTAAGAGAATCACTTATGACATTCATATAACGATCCATGTAGTGTTCTCGTGGTGGGTCTGTCCAATACACAAGTTCTCCAACTTGTACCCATATGTAGACTACATATCTCATATTAGTCTCCACATATGCTAGTCGTTATGTATTATTGCAACCCGCTCCACAATAATACTAACCAGGGACATTTAAGAATATCATTATTCTAGGGTTACTATTATGTTATTATGTTACGCAGAAACAAAACAACAAACATAATTGCTGGATTAATGCCTTAATAAAATATCATGACTCAATGTGCAAAAAATACAATCATCTGACGATTGGCTTTTTGGGCACAACACTAACACATTACCACTCCACTAGTGTGGACCAAGCAATGGTGGATAGGGGAGCACCATGGATAAGGGCTTAGTGTACGTGTTGCTTAGACAAGCTATGCCTTGAGGCACAAGTAAAAGCCTAGTGTGCCCTTGGTAGCTTAAATGGGTGGAGGCTTAGTACACAAATGACCTAGTCAAGTCTAAGGACTTGAGGCATTATGTGGAGACCTGGTACACCTAGTGGATTTCTTACAACACAAGCAAGGAGTATCCACCATGTTCACATGCCCAACAACTAAGGGAAGGCTACATTATTGTGTCAGTCAGTAAGCTAAGGCTTACTAGGAGTGAGTTAGAGGCTAGAACTTGCTAGGCACGGAGTGATGCTCCGTAAGGAGGATAAGGATGAGGAGAGGTCCCAAAGGACCTAAGTATATGCATATATTAGATCCTCAGGCTGCAAGCATGTGCAACATGTTTCATATCCCTACATATGTGAAGTCCTTAGGATTTTTCTTGTAGGTTGAAGGCCTCTTACTGAGAATCTTTGATTCTCACTCCCTTACTTTTTGTTGTGCAGTTTTGGGCGTCGTTGAGCTAGCAACCGTTAAGGGTTGTTGAGCTAGGCTTGTTAGTAGGTATTTGGTTTATTTGAATCTTTATGATTCTAGTTTATGGTTTGCTTGTTGGTTAAGTTATTGTACTAACTACAGTTCTCTTTTTAGCTTATAGAGGCTAGTGAAGCATAAGGGAGGGCTTGCGAAGCTTGCTACTAGGAGTTTGCTTTGAAGTGGAAGCTTGGTTCTAGATCTTAGTACAGTCATTCAGTGTATAGTTTTGATACACTAGTTTACCTTCAATGGTCATGTTAAATAATTTACTCTAGAGTTGATCTTGGGTGTGAGCATAGTCTACTTTTGTTTGGATGCTTGCACACAATTGATTATGTGTAGTTAATTCCACATAATTGCTTTGAATTCTTTGATAGTTTTGATATTTATGTTTATTAAAATATACCATGGCAATGTTTCAAGTACCATTTCTTTATTTTATTAATAAGTCAAAGCATAAACTTATGCATGATTGCATAGTGAGATTAAATAACTAGAAGCATAAAGTTTTGAACTAGTGCACATGTAATCAATTAGCCAATTATGACTAGCGTGTGACAACTTCCCATAGGCTTCCTGGGCAGGCCCACGAGGGGTTGTGTCACACTCAATCTCTTGGCATAAGGCCTAAATACCTAGCTCGGGCCTAGGGCCAATGCCAGACCTTGACGATGTTGATGGTTTGGATGATCAACCAGTAATGGTTGGCCATAAGGACCTTAAGCCAGCTACCTAAAGAGGTGGCAATAGCAAGATTGAGAGCCTATTGTTACTAAGGATTAGAATGAGAGGAATCCCTGGTTTCGATGCTGTATGTGCTTACTTTGATGGCAAGGGAGATGCTGACAATGCTGAATTTTGGCTGAACCAGATGAATAAGATATGTTAGAACCTATAGACTAGCGATGACATCAAGCTGCGTCTGGCATTCTATTATCTGATAGGTGCCATAGAGATCTGGTGGAAGAAAAAGCAGGATCTTTCAGAGGTGGAAAATAAGGGCAAGTCTTAGTATACAACTGGACGTTTGACATGGCAATATTTTCTGGAAAGGTACCAAGGGTAGTACATTAGTGAGGTGACCAGGGACCTCAAGAGGCAAAAGTTTGAAACACTCACTCAAGGTCAACTGAAGGTGACTGAGTACTCTAGGACATTCAGTACATTAGCCCAACCTACGCCATACTTTTTTGGTCAAGAGCATACCAAGATAGCTCAGTTTGTGGAATGGCTTAAGTGCCCTTTGCTGAAATTTATGCTTGTTGCAAATTTTAGCACTTATTCTTAGAAAGTGCAAAAGGCACAGTAATTAAAGACATCAGTGAACCCTTTCCAATGTCAAGGGCATGTATGAGAGAGGAGAGCCCTTGGGCATAAGAAAAGAAGCCAGCTGCCCCTGAGACAAGTGGCAATGGCAACAACACTAAGAAAGCCAAGTGAAGGGAAGACCCATGCAAGACTTGTGACAAGTTTCTGTTCATGCTTTCCCCAAAATCCAATCATTAAATGATTGTATTTTGCACATTAAGTCATGATGTTTTATTGAAGCAATATTGTAGTAATTGTGTTTGTTATGTTGTTTCTGTGTGACATAAGAAAAAATAATTATAACCCTAGAATAATACTATTCTTAAACGTTCCTAGTTTAGTATTATTATTGAGTGGGTTGCAATAACACATAAAGACTAGCATTTGTGGAGACTAATTTGAGATATGTAGTCTACAAATCGGAACAAGTTGGAGAACTTGTGTACTAGACCAACCCATCATGAGAATGCTACATGGGTCGTTATATGACTGTCATAAGTGATTGACAAAGTGATCATAGTATATGTAGTTCTTTGACCTAAGGTCATCGAGGTTTCCTGCATGTGAGCCATATACTTTGATGCTTCCCTTTGTTACTTGTAACTAAGTGAACAAAAAGGTGGTCATTGGGAATGTCACATATCATGTGGAGACTTTTGTATGATTAAGATAGGATTTGTCCCTTCTATATAATGAATGTTATCTTCAGGCCCCTTGATTAATTGAGACTGAGAAAATGCATTGCCCTGCTCGGATGAGTTGATATGGGATATCAATGTCATCAGTTTTACTCTGTCAACTCAGTAATAAAAAAACCTTAGATTGGGCTATATGACAGTGATGGATTCCATGTCTCTTAGTCGATCTCAATATCTTGTACAAAAGAACAATGACATATACAAATAATGATCATAGAGGTTTAGTCAAATAATCGACTTTCTTGTCACTTTGGGTACCAATGATGTGTTGCCAACCACCACTCATTGTTTATGATCATAAATGTTATTTAGGATCATTGCGAATGTGATAGGAGCCTATTAGGCTACACACTTAGAACTAACTGGATTATTTTAGAGCATGGGCTAAACTGTTTGGTCTTGGTTTCATGATAATTTTAGATAATAATTTGCCCAAAGGTTGAGCCATTATGAAGCCCAAAATTAGACCTAATTGGATTAAGGTTTGAAAACCAATTGGGCTTTGAAGATAAGCCTTGCTATATATATGCCATATAGTAAGGATTTTCTAGCCCTACCTTCCCTAAGGATGAAATCAGAAGCGTTCTGAAAGGTTACAACTTCACCCTTCTCTTGCCTTTCCTCGGAGGATGCATGCTACCACTACAGGCGCAAAAGGAATGCACCTGCTGGAATGTGGTGCAGGCATAGTGGTCCGAGTGGTTCATGTGGATACCGTAAAAAGCTTGAGCAAGTCAGCTATTCAAGTTTGTCATTTAACTTACCATTTGGGTGAAACATCTTAGCCAACTAGATATAAAAATTCTGAACACGCAATTTACTCTATTTAACTTCGATACTGGAGGGTTTTGGTTAGTTTTTTCTATGCTTGTTTGGCTCCTGAAACCCTATAGTGGTATCTGAGCTACTAGTGAAACCCTAAATTAGGGTTAAGAGTTGAATCACATGATCTATTGTATGTCTTATTGCTTTCAATCATGGTTAATTGGATTGATTGATGATGCATGAATGAGAACTCATAACATATATGAGATATATGAATAAATGACACAAACAGGTTAATAAGATTAACCCTAGATTGACTGATATGAGATATTTATCTAATCCTAGATTGATGGATATGAGGTATCTATCTAAATTAGGATTGTTTAAATAGTTGCTACAACCCTAGTAGAAGCTGGCCATGTGTTGTTCGAGCACCCTAGGTAGAGTACTTTTGGCTACTCGAACAAGGGCAATCTCAGGTGCTTTGTTGCATGGAATAGGTGATCATAGGCAACATAAGCATGACATGATTCTCTACTCTAGGGGGCAAACCCCCACAAGGGTTGCTCCTTTTGACCCTGGTTTCTAACCAGCTAGCAGGACCACCGTTTCGGTCTGTGAAGTGCTACACTAATAAACTAGTTAGCAAACCCACATCAATTTGCATGCATTTTCTTGTTGAATGGGATTTGACATAATATGCTTACTGTTGGTTGAAGCATGGTGCACAGTTATAGCCTTGATTAGTTGTACTCGTAAATATAGCTTATGTGTCATGCCTATTCTTTACTACTCTCTTTGTACCTTATTTTCTCACCTTATTCGCCTCAAGTGCAACTCGAGGTTTCTATCATCATTGTAGTTGTACCATTTCGGATCATTCGATATGGTGTGTCCAATGAGGTGACTACAAGGAGGCAACTAAGGAATATGCTAAGCAGCTTATGAAGACTTTTTCTCTTCTTAGGCTTTTATGGTATTCTCATTAGCTTGAGAATATCACATAGTTTGGGCTATAACCATGTAAGGTTCAATTTTTTGTAACATGAGATGCATGTTTTATATTTGTATGTGATGCGTGTATAAGATAGCTGACGATAATAATTGGTGAGATTAAAGGAAAATTCCTTAAACAAAATCTTAAGTCATTAAATTTGATGCCTTCTAAATGTTGGCACTCATCCAGATTTTGATTAACATTGGGCGGGTTTCCCAAAGCAAAGCACCTATGTTCATATTCGAAAGACGCAATCGGATAAGAATGATATCCAAATTGCTAACTTTGGGATCGACTTGCCTAAGTCATCCCAATAGGATTGCAGACTTAGAGGCATAAATTTAGGATTAAATTCATTAGATAAGCTTGGACAAGTGTTGCTCACCCAACTATCCAAAAGTTACATGAGATGCAATTCACAAGGAGTTGCCTATGAAAATAGCTGACTTGAGACAAAAGATAAAGCTGACTCAAGTTTAGGTGAAATATCGATCCTGGACCACTAGAATTGTCACACCTTAAATTCGCCCTAATCGCAGGCAGACAGGTGTAGCCCCAGGGCTACATGGGGCACTATCACAACATGTGATTGGCATGGCGACTTTAGCCTTTAAGTGTACCAAGTAATATGGACTAGGTGCCTCCTAGGAGCTCCACAGGCATCTAAGTGCCTCACCTAGGGTGTGTGAGGACATGCTCCCTTAGCACCAAATTGCCCCTAGGGCATAGCCAGGACACAATGGGTGTTGACACTGCCTCTCATGGTCTTGCTAAGAAGCCTATGGTAACTCTTCCCACACTAGTCATAATTGGCTAATTGATTATGTGCACACTAGTTAATACCTTTATGCTTCAACTTAATTAATTCTACTATGTAGTCATAAATAAGTATGTGCTTTGACTTAAATGTTTAAACAAGTAATGAAAACATAAAACATTACCATGGCATTTAATAAAAACTAATCATCAAAGTCATCATAGCGTGAAAAGAATTTATGTGATTAACTATACATAATCAACTGCATAGGAAGATCCAAGCAAAAGTAGAATATGCTCACACTCAAGAGTGACTCTAGAGTACACCACTCAAACATGAACATTAGAGGCAAACTAGTGTATGAAAACTATACACTGAACCACAATACTAAGATCTAAAACTAAGCTCCTACCTTAGAGCAACTCCCTATGGCAAACTCCAAAGCCCTCCCTTGTGCTTCTCTAGCCACTATCGACCAAATAAATGCTAGTGTTGTGCCCAAAAAGCCAATCATGAGATGATTGTATTTTTTGCATATTGAGTCATGATATTTTATTAAGGCATTAATCCAGCAATTATGTTTGTTGTTTTGTTTTTGCGTAATGTAATAAACATAATTGTAACCCTAGAATAATGATATTCTCAAATGTCCCTGGTCTAGTATTATTGTGGAGCTGGTTGCAATAATAAGGACTAGCATATGTAGAGACTAATATGAGATATGTAGTCTACATATGGGTACAAGTTGGAGAACTTGTGTACTGGACCGACCCACCATGAGAACACTACATGGATCGTTATGTGAGTGTCATAAGTGATTCTCTTATTGATCATGGTATATGTAGTCGTTCGACCTAAGATCATCAAGGTTCCCTACATGTGAGTCACATACTTTGATACTTTCCTTTGTTGCTCATAACTGAGTGAACTTGAAGGAGGTCGTTGGGTATGCCACATATCATGCCGAGGGATTTGTATGATCAAGATGGGATTTCTCCCTCCTGTGTAATGGGAGAGATATCTTCGGGCCCCTTGGTAGAGTGAGACTTAGAAAAATGCATGGCCATGCTCGGATGAGTTGATATAAGATATCAATGTCATCAGTTTAAGTTGGTATACTCGGTAATCAAGAAACCAAAGATTGGGCTATACGAGAGTGACACATTCCATGTCTTGTGCTCAGTCTTGATATCTTGGACAAAGGGACAATAGTATATATCAATGATGATCGTAAAGGTTTAGTCGAATCATCGACAATCTTGTCACTTGGGTAGCAATGATGTGTTGCTAGATACCGCTCATTGCTTATGATCATTGCCAACGTGGTAAGAGCCTATTGGGTCACACATATAGAGCTATTTTGATCATTAGAGTGCATGGGCTAATAATTTGGGTTTTGGTTTCACAATAATTTTGTATTAATAATGGGCCCAATAGTTGAGCCATTATTAAGCCCGAATTTAAAGCCTAATTGGATTAGGGCTTTGAAACCCATTAGGCCTGGAAGTTGAGTCTCACTATAAATACAAATTTTAGTGAGAAATTCATAGGTCTTCTTGCCCTAACCTCCCAAAAGGACCGCCACACTCTTCTCTTGCAATTCCTTGGAGGGCGTAAGCTAGCACTGTGAGCGCAAGAGATCTACCAGGATGCGGTCGAAGTGTGGTGATCCCGAGAGGCTCATGTGGATACCATAGAGAGCCTGAACATGTCAACTGTTCAGGTTTTGTGATTCGACTCTACAGTTGAGTGAGAGATCTCAACCAAAAATTCGGTATGAAAATTTTTGAACACCCGATTTACCCCATTTCACTTGGATCCTGGAGGGTTTTGGTTAAATTCCGCTGCGCTGTTTGGCTCCCAAAACCCAACAATAAATAACTATAGTTAGTACTTCAACCTAACCAATGAGAGAATCACAAAACTAGAATCACACGAATTCAAATAAACTATATACTTGCCCCTGAGCTTAGCTCAACAACCCTCAAAGGTTGCAGGCTCAATGTCGCCCAAAAACTAGACAACATAAAACTAAGGGAGTGAGAATCTTATGATTCTCAGTAATGGGTCTTCAACCTACAGGGAAAACACTAAGGACAGCATATATACAAAGATATGTAAACTACTATGAGCTCATACAATTTGAGGCTAAACCTATGTACATACATTTCAGTCCCTTGGGACTTGTCCTCTTCCTAGTCCTTAAACAATAAGGTAGAGCCTTGTCTACTAGCAAGCATCGCTTACTATCCTAACTAGTGAAATTCATCACTAGTTGACCTCCCTTATATTGCACAGCTGAACATGGTGGATGCTCCTTGCTTGAGTTTCAAGAATTTCGCTAAGTGTGCTAGGCTCATACATAGTGCCTTGAGCCATTGGGTCACCTACGCCACCATGGTACAAAGGCTTTACCCAATTAGGTGCACTAAGCTCCCTTTTGGTGTCTTGAACTAATAAGCTCACCTAGACTACCAAGGTACTAAGCTTCACCATTTAATCTACCAAGGATGCACTAAGCTTTCATTTATACCTCAAGTCAAAACCTGGCAAGGGAACAAGTACATGAAGCCTTCATCCATGGTGCTCCCCTATCCACCATTACTTGATTCACTACTAAATTAATGTTTAACTAACCATGAAGATGATTAGCAAGCTTAACTAGGCTCCCCCAAGGCCTTAGGAATACTTATGCAATCAATCTAGCTATTCTGGTCATGATGCATATGCACATGCCACATGGTGTGTTCGTATCTCAGTCAACTTCTCAATTCTAGATTTCATGCGAATGGACCATGGGCTAGTGTGTTTACATCACCTAGGAAAACATGTAAATTGTTCTTCATCTTGCCTAAGCTCAAGGGGTACTTCCCTTTGCTCAATTCAAGCAATAACTTACCAAATGAACCTCAACGGTCAACATGTAATTTTCATACAGTAATTTAGCAAGCAAAACAACTAATTCCTTACTGAATTGATGTCCAACTAGTTATAGAGAAACTTAGTTAGCTTAACTATGGCCCCTCAACATTAACCAAAGCCTTAAAGACTCCCTTGTGCATGAACTAGGCTTCCAGGGCCAATGTAAACACACCACTTCCCTAGGGCGCATGCACTCTAACAGCCAACTCATTTTGGAAATGGTGTGTATGCACCATGAAATCTGTGCATATGCATTATAAGCTCTAGGCCATGACGCAAATGCACATCCCTATGGTTCATTTGCATCTCTTGCAAAACAAGAGATACAAAACTCGTCTCGATGCCTATGCGCAAGGGATTTCTTACTTGAGCCATTTTGAGCATTAACTCACCAAAACCAAGCTCCATAACCAACATTCAAACAAGCTACATCAATTTAGCAACAGAATAACAAAATCCCTTACCTTAGATAACTTTGAAATAGGTTAATCAAGCACCACAAGCTCAAACCACAAGCTTCAAAGGGTTCCACAAGGTTTCCTAGGTTCCAAGCAAAATATATGGCGTATGGCACTAAATTAACATGAAGCCAAAAAAACCCAAGCTTCCAATAACTCAAGAATCATGGAATCACCAAGGGGAAAAGACTGCCTCATGAATAAACCATGCCCATGGTTGAGAAACAACCCAACAAGCTTTGAAACACGGAAACAACTATAAAGCAACCTTTTCTCTTCATGGGCACCAAGAAAGCTTCCAATTTTTACCAAAAAATCTTGATTTGGAGGAGTATTGAACAAGAAATTAAGGGGGCTCGAGAGGGCTACAAAAATGAAGTGGAAGGGATAAGGGAACAGTGACATCCTCATCTCTTTTAACCACTTTTGAAACAACAAAAACTCCCCCACCAAAACCTCTTTAATTTTTGCAAACTTACCCTTTCTTCAAACAGTTAGTAGATAATTAAAAACTTTGGCAAACTTTGCTAACTTAGGCTTTGGGTTTTTAAAACTTCATTTTTACTCCTAAGACTCGTCCCGACCCTCTGTGGTGTAAAATGATGATTTTGTCCCCGGGCGAACCTGGTGCCATAAACCACTCAAAACCAACTAAACCATTTATAACTTGCTCGATCATGGTAATTCACCTCTAACTAAGGTATTTAACCCGAGGCAGTTATGTGCATAAACAATGATCTGTGTGGTGTTATACTAATTCAAGTAAACATGTAAAATTATGAATGATAACCTAGAAGCCCAGTCTTTGATTAAAAACAAGAGTTTACAAGCACACGGAGGTTTACACTGGTGTCTGAGTGAGCCTGCAAGAAGCCACTACATAGGCATTCAACATAAACAATCGCTCCATAGCACTACACCACTACATGCACATTCAACACACTTCGTTGAAGAATATAAAGATAGGGTGTTAGTTATTTACATAACTCTATAAGGATTCACATTGCACCTAACAAGCCTATACATAGTTATGTCCATTGACTTAACCCCTCTAAGCTCTTACTAGAAAACACTGAAACATGAAAATGCATACATAACAATAGCTATAACAACATATATGTAATCGATGGGTCAGCAGGCACATCCAAGCGACCAAGCACATAGAACTCACACACCACACTTGAGCTACCTAGCTAGCCAACAGGGCCTAGCAAGCATACTATCATTCTACATTCAATTCCTTTAAACCAACTTAGTTAAGCTAGCCCTCCAAGGATCTCCAAACTTAGGGATTGAGTTGGCCGATGCAAGCTTGAGTCCTAATGCGCTCATAGTTACCCAAAGGTAACTCAAGCCCCGATAGCATATTAGGTTCATCTAGCAACATTGCCAGGCCCTAAGTGCCCAGCATTTTACTAGAATATGATTATACATCACAAATTCATAGTCACACACACATAATGATCCTTACCAAACCAAAATCCTTTAGCCAACATGTCCAAACCTCCTTAAAGCTTGCCAACAAGCCTCCTAAGGTTATGAATGCACACAAACACCTTTGGTATGCTTGATTTTCACTTCCTTGCTCAAAGTCTACTTCAATTTCACATGAAGATGGCAATATGCTTAAGAACAACATTAACTTTTCAAAAATGGAGCTTCACCTGAGTCCATCCCCTGAATTAGGCAGTGGAGCCATTCATAAACCTGGATTAGGACATCTGGCACTAAAATTGTCTATAATACTAGCCCACGTAAGCCTACTTCCATGCATGGCGCTATGTACTCTCCAAGGAAATGATTCCTCGGCTAATGGCACCCAATTAACTTTACCAATGTAGTCCCTGATCTTCCAATTCCTTTAAAAGCCACCCAAGCCTTCTCAAGTGTGTGCCTCCCATAGCTTGCATAAGGCTACCATTAGTACTCCTCCTAGGCACCTTCAAACCTCATTACCTAATTTCCTAGCGTTATGTGCCTCTACTTTCTCAAGTACATTTCACTCTTTACTCATTCAGGCATTGGCCTATACATTAAGAAGGATATAACAACCTCCTTTCCTTAAGAAATTATTCCTTCGGCTTAGGAATACTCTCTAGTAGCACCTAGCCAAGTCTTCCACACCTTCCTAAGTGGCCTCTTCCTGAGTATGATTACTCGACTAAACCTTCACCATAGGAATCCACCTACTCCTCAGTTTCCTAATTTCTCAAGCTAGGATTTGGATGGGTATCTCTTCATAGGTAAAGCTTGGGGTTATGGGTGCAGTAGTGGGTAAAACCACTTGTTTGGAGCTTGGGACAAATCTCTTAAGGAAGCACACAACAAAAGGTATCCTACACATGCCCTAACTCAAGTGGTAAGTTCAGCTTGTAAGCCACATTCCCTATTTTTTCCACAACTTGGTATGGCCCTACATACCTTGGAGCTAACTTGCCTTTCCTGCCAAATGGCATCATTCTTTTCATAGGAGATACCTAAAGCCACATCAAATCTCCTTCTTGGAATTCTAAGTCCTTTCTCTTCCTCAAATTTGCATATGACTCTTGGTGGTCATTAGTTGCCTTGATCCTTATTTGGATTATCTTTATCTTCTCTATAGTCTTCCTTATGAGCTTTGGTGCTAACTCCAACTTATCACCAGGCTCATGCCAACAATGTGGAGCCGTACATTACCACCCATAAAGTGCCTCATATGGTGCCATTCCAATCATCAAATAGTACCCATTATTGTTTGAGAACTCCACTAGGGGTAAATGCAAATGCCACTATCCTTAAAAGTCAATAACATAACTTCTTAACATATCTTCCAATCCTTGTATAGGTCTCCCTATCAACCCATCAATTTGGGGATGGTATGCTAAACTAAACTTTAGTTTAGTGCATAAGGCATTGTGTAAAGATTTCCAAAACCTAGAAACAAATCTAGGGTTATTATCAGATACAATATCACCAAGCACACCATGAAGCCTTACTATTTTGTTAGTCTATAGCTGTGCAAGCCTATCCAATGAGTCTATAAGGTTTATAGGCAAAAAGTGGGTTGCATTTATCAATCTGTCTACAATGACCCAAATGGCACTGTGTCTCCTTGTCAATGGCATCCCCACTACAAAGTCCATTGATATGGACACCTATTTCCTCTTGGGTATGGGTAAACTCTGAAGTTTACCTCCTAGCTTTTGGTACTCAACTTTAACCACTTGGCACACTACACACTTAGACACAAAGATCTCAACATCCTATTCATTCGGGGCTACCAAAAGTATGCCTTATGAGCTTGATACATCTTAGTGGCTCCCGGATGTGAACTCATCTTGCTAGAGTTTGCTTCTTCTAACATTTGAGGCCAAAGGTTATCCTTGTTGGGTACATACAGCCTACTTTAGAAGCATATGTACCTTGCTTGAAAGAGAACACTTGGAATAGTTTCCTGTTCTTTTTCTTAGAAACCATATCAAGGTTCTCATTAGTAAGTTGTGCTCCTCTAATGATTTCCTTCCACTCAAGTGTAATTGTTAGCAAATTTACTTTGCTAAGTTCCCATTCGAACCATTGCCATGCCAATAAAGTTAAACTATGGCTCTCGGCCTTACTCCCTTCTTCACCCCTTTTGAGAACCTCAGTATAACTCTTACTCAATGCATCAGTCACTACATTGGCCTTCCCAACAGTGTACTCAATGACACAATCAAAGTCCTTCAATTACTCCAACCCTATCTTTTGCCCCATGTTGAAGTCCTTTTGCATGAAAATGTAGTCGAGGCTCCTATGGCCAGTATAGACCTAAAATTGATTACCCAACAAGTAATGCCTCCACCACTTGTGTGGAAAGACCACAGTTCCCAAGTCAAGCCATACATTGGGTAATTCTTTCCATGAGACTTTAGTTGCCTTGACCTATAGGCTATTGCTTATTTGTCTTGTATTGAGACACAACCCAGTCGTACTTGGTATGCATCTATGAATACCTCAAAGGCTCTATTAGGGTTTGGAAGTACTAGCATAGGAGCCATTGTCAACCTCTTCTAAAGCTCCTAAAAACTACCTTCACACTTAACTCACCGTAGAAACTTCTAATCCCTTGTTGTCAGTTAGGTCAATTGAGCTGTTATTATAGAGAACTATGGCAAAAACCTCCTATAATAGCCAGCTAACCCCTAAGAAGCTCCTAAACTTCTTGACATTCTAGGGTAGCTTCCAATCAAACTTTGCTTTGACCTTTTCAAGATAAACTGCCATCCCTTGATCATTGATCACATGGCCGAAGAATCCAATCTCCTTGGTCCATGTCTTGCACTTATTTAGCTTGCCATAAAACTTATGCTCCTTTAAAAAGCTAAGTACCAGCCTCAAATGCTCTTCTTGAGCCTTCTCATCTTTTGAGTACACCAATATATCATCTATGAACACCACCACAAAGTGTTGTAGATATGCCTTAAACATTCGTTGCATAAGGTCCATGAAGAAGGCAGGTTCATTAGTGAGACCAAATGGCATGACTGTGTACTTAAAGTCACCATACCTTATTCTAAAAGTTGTTTTAGGTATGTCTTCTTCCTTCACTCTTAGTTCAAAGTTACCGGATTTGAGGTCTATCAAGGAAATTACCCTAGCCCATTTTAATTGATCAAACACATCCTTAATTCTAGGAGGGAATATTTATTCTTGATGGTTAAGGCATTGAATTTCCTGTAATGAAAGCATAACCTAAGGGCTCCATCCTTCTTCTTTACAAACAACATAAGTGCTCCTTAAAGAGAGACACAAGACCTAATGAAACCTTTCTCAACCAAGTCATCCAATTACCTTTTTAGGTCATTCATCTTTGGAATGTGCATCCTATATGTGGCAACTCTTGGTACCAATTTGATTTCAAACACTACCTCCCTAATGGGTGGAAGTCTAGGCATGTCTGTGTGAAAGACTTTTGGATAGTCTTTCACTATAGGAATTCTATCTAGCACACAAGCTACTTCATTACCATTATGCCCTATAAACTCATCTTCGTCCACTATGGGTACTTGTTCCACCATTTCTACTTGCCAATCCAAGACTGACACAAGTAAGTTTTCCAATTTATATGGCTTATAGCCTGGCAACAAAATTTGCCGAGCATGGAAATCTATCATTACTTTGTTTTCACTT
This sequence comes from Aquilaria sinensis, assembly GCA_005392925.1. Classification (NCBI taxonomy): domain Eukaryota; kingdom Viridiplantae; phylum Streptophyta; class Magnoliopsida; order Malvales; family Thymelaeaceae; genus Aquilaria; species Aquilaria sinensis. The sequence continues at coordinate 1,478 of SMDT01000856.1, read as the reverse complement.
AGCCAAATCGTACCTAATATTATGTCAATATCATGGGCTTCTAAAACTATCAAATTTTCCATAAACTTTAGCTCACCAAGCCTAATCATAAGATTCTCTACTATGTGATACGTGAACATAATTTCACTACCATCAATTTTGAATAAGTACATTTCTATCAAGTTTCTCACATTTAGATTCATGGCTTTTGCAAGCTTAGCAGAAATAATTGACATGGAAGCACTAGTATCAACTAAAGCACTTACTAAACGGCTACTAAGGTAAATGTTACCTTTTAGTGCCTTCCTGCTCAGCCTTTTATGGCTCGATTCCCCTTCCTTAAACTCAGCCTCTTGTGCCTCTTACACCTTCCTAGGGGCATCAATTTGGAGTACCCTACCTGGGGTTTAATTTGGTCCCTTCTTCTCTTATGGCAACCTAGGGCCTTGCTCCCCTTTCGTGGGTGGCACATTTTGGATTCTCAGGGATAATTGCTCCCTCGACCATCTAGCGGTACATCTTCCTAGAACTTTCCTTTCATTCTTCTTTATAGGGTATTCCCTCACCTAGTGATCTTGGGATCCAAATTTCAAACATCCCTCAATAAGTCTATAGCATGGCTTCTGCCCAAGAAATTTGCCACAAATATGGTACTCTAGACCATATTCCCAGGGATCACCTCCGTTTGTTACTTTATCTCCTCCATTCTAGTGCTTCGGCCTCCTCTCTTATCCTCTTCTTATGCCCCTTCAATGTCCCACTAGCACCTCCTAGACGACTGTTGGTTTGGTCCTAGAACTCTTGTTCTAGTGCTAGTGCACTCTACACCACGTAGTAGTACTCTCAGGTGCCTATAGCCATCAGTATCTACCTCAACTTTGCCCTCAATCCTATTAAGAACCTCTTCATCTTTAGCTCCTCCTGACCATCATACTATGAAGTATAATGTATGAGGTTGTTAAACTTTTTTTCATATTGTACCACTGAGAGCTCTCCATGCTCAATTTGATCAAATTGAACTTATTTTTTGTACTTGAAGGCCTCACTTGCATACTGCTGTTGAAAGACTTAAAGGAATTTAGCCCACCTAATGGACCTTCTAGCAGTAGGCCTCTTTTGATCCTTGCTTCTATATGTCTATTGCACAGCCCTCCACCATAACTTAGCATTCCCTTCAAGCATAAAGGTGGCAAGCAGCACTTTTTGTATGGAAGACACCTCCATTCTGCCAAAGAACTTCTTTACTTGGTTAAATCAAAATTCAGCCTCCTCTGGATGACAATGTCCTCCAAACATAGGAAGTTTAAGTGCTATGAACCCCTTTAGCTAGCATTCCCTAAGACCAGCCTTTTCTTGCCTCCAACATTTTCCTAGGTTGTCTCGAGTTCCACCTCTTTGTGGCCCTCCCCTATGGTTGCCTCTGTGCATTGTTCTGGTCTTCCAACATTTGTGTCATGCTCCCACTTTTCCACTTTTGGATTGTCCTCCACTTATTTTCA